>JAGDQP010001302.1:23284-126745 GCA_022664845.1 Lepisma saccharinum | reverse complement strand
TTGAGTATTAAGCACATGTATCATTTTTCAAATATTAATGCCATATATAAATAATGTAACAACAAATTTTTCTCTGTAGTAACAACACGTTTTACCAAATACATGTAATGTTAACTTTATGATGCTGTAGTTGTACTGACCTTGGAAATACTTTAAGTATGAGATTCCAGTATCAAATGCTAGTGTTGCTGCCATGCTGGTAGAATAATAAATTGCATGATGAGTATTGAGGAGATGTCTGCACGAGGGCAGTACTGACTCGAAGATTCCTCCCGTATCTGGACGGGCATAAGCCATAATGCTGTTACCGCCCATAACATTAGTTTTATCTTATCTTATCGAAGATTCCTCGGGCAATGTTAGCAATGTCAATTTGCCATTGCCAAAACATGGACATGAAGCTGAGAACTAATTCTTCCCAGGGAAAAATCGTAAGGGTGCATTAGAAGACCAAGAAATCGTAAGAACCAATCAGAATTTCCTTTGTTGTTACGATAACTAATTCCATAAATAATCATGGATGTAGCAGAAAAAAAATATATTCCTTGTTGAGGAGAGGAAGGATTTTTTTCAGTGTTATGCAAAGTTAAGTCATTGTTTTCAAGTGCTTCTTTCCTCAACTACAATTTTGCTTCGTTATAGCAACAAAGACAATCTTATTAATTCTGTCAACCTCTTGGTCTTAAATTCTTATCGTTTTCTCTTCCACAACTCTGGTAATTCTCATCTTCATCTTTACGTTTTAGCAGTTTCTTTTTTCCTGAAAACAGATTAAGACTTCCGAAACGTCGAAAACACATTTCTTTGCAATAGTAATGAGTACGAATCTACAAATACTTTCCGTAACATGTATTTCCGTTGGTTTTACGTAAATCACTGAAGGTAGGGTAAGTAGAATAACTCCCATTTTTAAAATCGACCACTAAGCTTCTAGCCAGCGATAAATTGAGGCCAAGTCATATTTTTTGTCCTATATAGAACGCAAAATATAACTTAACCTCAACTTAGCGCTGACTAGAAGCTTTGTGGTCGATTGTAAAACTGGGGGTAAGTAGCGAGGGAGGGAACGGAGGAGGTAGAGAAAGGTTGGGGGATGTTTTGAAGGGTCAAAAGGTTCTGTTTTGAAGGGTCAACGTTGGGTGAACGTTGGGCAAGCGTTGGGATTATGAAGTTTGGTTGGCAAAAGGTTAGTTTCTTCGTTGGGCAAGCGTTGGCAAATTGAAGGCAAAGTGGCCAATTACAACGTCGGGCCAACATTGGATTGGTTGGAGTGCCTACCGTTTTTCAATGATGGCCCAACCAACTGTGCTGCTAGGGTAATGCTGCTCAAGTGTTTGGCTGTCGCCATCTTGCTTGCTTTCATAGAAATAGAATATTCTCAGGGAATGGGAATTATAGTTCTAAATTAACAAATAGGAAGTGATTAAACCATGGGATAAGTCGTACAAGTAACTTAGTTTGTTTTGGAGGTTCAGCAACATGTATTTGATCCCATACACTGTTTAAATCTATAGTGTAGTCGTTTAATTCAAATGTTGTTCAATAAATATTGTTTGCATCTAGTACTTTTTCTGTCTGATGATTTAGTCTAGTCGGTAAGACGCTCAACTTCTAACTAAGCAACCCATGTTCAAATCTCACTGCAGCCGTATTTTTTTTCACAGTACCGAAATCAACACCGTGTGTTGTGGTGATTTAACACACCAAAGTGGTAGTCACGCTGGGACACCGCATTGAGTTGAATTAACACAGCTATTTTTTGCAGTGTACATTGTGATTTTACCTGACATATCACGAAATCACCATATTTTTATGTTGCTATATTTTAATTTTTCTATGTATGTAGCCTTCTGCTATACCTTATTTATGGGTAGTATCTAAAACCCAACCATTAAGCATAACATAAAATACAATAATAAAAAAGATTCGTTTACCTTCTTTATTTAGCGTAACTAAAATCAATCCTTGAACGCATGCTGTGTAAATATTCTGCTAGACATTTGCTTAAATGAACAATCCCTTGTTTGAGAAAGCTTCATATGTAAGATGCTTAACGTAACCTCTAAAATTGCATTGATATTGTTCAGATCATGTCCTTTCGCTGCTCTAAGATTCGACATAAATCTTAGTTGATAGTCGAATAGTCCTTTACTTATTAACATTTAAAAGCATGTCACTAGGTTTGTTACCTGTTGTTAAGAGCATTCTATAAATAGTCAGCCATCTTCAATATACGATACATGTAACAAGACCCTTCGTTCCCGACTAGTGCTAAAAACTTGGAATGCTTTTTCGCTCGAGTTGGCTATTGCTGTGTAAGTTAAACATTTATGTCCAGCACCTTCCTGATATGTAAAGCTATTTCATGCAAATTCTATTCTATAATAACCAATTTACAGTTTTCATTCAAAACAACCAAATTTTCTTTCTATTACTTCCAGTAAATAAACGAATACACCAGTGGCCCAGAACCCCTCAATATCGCGACAAAATTCGTGTTTTGAAGTTTTAGAAAATGTTTAACTGTCTCCATATTTATAAAGAAGGATAACCAGACAATTCAAAAATCCCATATGATCCTTCTCGTGCAGTTAATCACGTAGCAGCCAGCGAAGTGTGAAATGTTAGTGCGCATTTTGACATAATGAAATCAGTTTTATTTTAAACGATTTTTCTGAGGGTAGACTGTTTTGCAATACGTGTTATACATTATTATATTTGTTCATGTTTCTAGTTTTCATAATAATACATAGACATATCGTGTGTTACGTGCCAGTGGCGTAATGTATTGTTTCGTGAAGGTAGGTAAAGGCGAAGAGTTTGTTGAAAATATAATCTTATCATGCAGCTACGAAAAAGAAAAGGTACCACATAATCCCGCCCGAAAATCGTCATATTGTAGTACTTTCATGTTTTTCATACACGATTGTGAAAAAATGACTCATCCTTGCCCGTTTCTCGAAGAATATACTTATAATGTTAAATGTCCATGCATACAAATTTTTCATCATACGCAATATGATTCACTTCGTTTTTGGATCAAAATATCGTTAATGGAGAAAGAGGCAGCACCCATCTGTTTCTGCATATTTCTACGATTAGAATTCAAGAAAAAGAAGCCACACGGAACCCTCAGAAATGTGCGAGCTATAGAACAAAATCAGATCAACAACCATTAAACTGGGTGAGAAGGAGATAGAAGTTTTTCACGAATTGAAGCTCGCCATGATTGATAGTATGATTTATAATGCCCTGATACGTACTAAATCAACACAGAAGTGCTATGTCTGCGGTGCCAACCCGAAAGAAATGAATTCATTAGAGAAGAAATAAGTCAATGCTTCCACATTATCTTGGATCTATCAATCCTAGACTCGTGGATTCTGTTATTTTAAGTGACTTATACCAAATAGCCGTTAAAAATGGCGGATCAGAAAGCAGTCGAAATTGCAAACAGCTGCTTAAACGAAAACAAAATGACACAGCATGAGTTTCGGCCGTAGTTGGGCTTAATAGTGGATCAACTAAATCCTCGAGGAAGTGTAAATACGGCAACTCAGTGAGGTTTTCTCTTCAATATTTCCACCATCATCACAGGCATTAGTCAAGACCTGATTTCAAGTTTTGCCATATTACTGCAAACTTTATCCGGTAGGTTTGAAGTCGACACAGTTTTTACCGTCCATACAATGAATTTTATCGTATTGAAATCGACACAAACAAGTTGGCAGAGGCTATTTTCCAAGCATATATCAAGTTGTATCAATGGTACTTTATGTCTCTCAGCGTTTTGTTGAATCTGACCCCGTCCTGTCATCTCTGAGACAGAAGCATCAGGTTCTAGTAGCAAGGAAATGTCTCCCAGCTACTTGCTCTATTGAACGTTTGCTAGTTATGAGATAACATACTGAAGACTTTGCAACCAGAACATTTGTAAGAAACATTGTTCTCTTCATGTTTCGATGTAAATTTAACGAGAAAATTGAGTATTTCTAGCGTTTACTTCATTTACTTTAAGGGGAAGAATTGCAATCAGTTTTATTATTATTATTGTCGCGTTTTGACAGTATCTGGACGACTGTGGAATGAGTGAGATTACGAAGGAAAAGATTCCACCTGAAGTTAGCTTTGGTAAATTGAAAACAAAACAACAGTTTTGTGTTTAAAGTAATGGCCAAATAATAATAATAAAAAAAACTATAATAACAAAGTTATGACTAAAGACCCAAATAACATTGCGTAACTATAGGTTTTTGGTTTCGACCATTACTTTAACCGCAAAACTTATTTCTTTTCAGGTTCTCAAAACTAACGTCAGGTTGAGCCTTTTCCTGCTTAATCTCTCCCATTTAAACATATTTCTAACTTTGTCATGGAATTATCTGATTTGGCCATACCCAGTTTCCGTAAGAAAGCCATTTAGTCCCTTGGAAAAGTGTTCACAAACAAATGTATAAAACCTGGCTTCCTGAGTTCGAATCCCAATTCTGCAAATATTT
Organism: Lepisma saccharinum; assembly: GCA_022664845.1. NCBI lineage: Eukaryota > Metazoa > Arthropoda > Insecta > Zygentoma > Lepismatidae > Lepisma > Lepisma saccharinum. Next base: position 122,246 of record JAGDQP010001302.1, on the reverse strand, counting down.
AAAAGAACGTTGTTCAGTGGTTAAACCTGCGGAGTTGTGATGGAAACTTAAAAGTTCGTAGGTTTGAGTCCTGTTACTCGCTACCCTTACCGATTTTCTTTCAGAGTTTTCCTCAGTAACTCTGGCGAATTATAGAATGGTACCTAAAATCATACTTACAACTAGCTTCTCCATCCTTGCTGCAGAAGACTGGTTGTTGAAGGGTTTCATCCCCAACCATGTCAAATTACCAATGATGGTGTTTTAAAGTAAATAAATATATAAGAAATAGTAAATATAATAAAGAAAATGCTCACCTTAAAATAGCTTATTTTATTCCGATTTCTTGGTATTCAATATGTTTCCAGATTAACAAATATTTATGGCTTTCACTCTTTTCCCAGCAATTTGCAACCAGTCTTATAACTCCCTTGTTAAATGACGTAGGATTTTTCGTGACAGATCAAAATGATCTTGTGGAAGAACGTCATAGATCGAATATCCTAAGCTTTGCATGTTCATTAGACATCAGTAACTGCACGGAAAATGCTCAAAACTATTTCACTACATGGATGAGTGAGGAGGATCCTGACACTAAAAATCCGTAAGTTGTTCATTTTTTTTCAGTCATACATTTGCCAAGAAACGTTACTTGAGCCATCTGTTGATGAATTTCAGAAGTTAGTGCAATAGAGAAAATCGCTTACAAATTTACCAATAGAAGTTTTTTTTTTCATATGAACACAATCATTTATGTGCTAGGCCAGAGGAAGAAATAAATGCTGGGCATGACCACTGCCGTTAGCTCAATAAGTTACTTCACGACTGAAACCAATTATCAATACACTTCGTACATAATGGTAATTACGTAAAAAACTGAAGTAAAACGCAGATAAACATAATCGACATACAGACACAAGATGTCTGAGATGACCTTCTCAGACATCCCTTCTAAAATGAAGAGGACAAGTTGTTTCTAAAAATAACAAAAAAAAGTTATCACTAAATCGGGTATGCTCAATCGATTGGTGATATTCGCAGCTTCCAGATCCGACCGGAAGTGATCTATCCAGATCGCAAGTTGATTTTTTAAATGGATGGTTCAGAAGCCAATCAGTGTAAGTAAAAAAAAGGGGGGGGAATTTACTTACGTGTTGTGAACGATAAAGAATTACAAGTTTTCATAGGCACAAACAAGTACGTCAATGATGTAATTATCTGCCAGATGGCAGCACTATCAATGCCTACTGAAAAGAGTGTGAATTTATTCAGCGGTTTTTCTGTTTCAATATTTTTTATTTTTTTTTGCTTACACTGATTGGCTTCTGAACCTTCCAAATGGAACATGGTATTTTTTAAATTAGAATTTGATTCTACATTAAAAATTAAGAAACTTTTGTGTGAAACATTTTTGCAGCAAATGCCTTAATTAGTCTCAACATTTAACGTCCCAACTTTTCGACACACTTTCAGTCATTTTTAAGTCGATGGAGGTACTTGCTTCAAAATGTTTTAGAGAAGTTTTCTGAATTGTTAGTGTAAAATCACATTCTGATTTTAAAAAACACCTTGCTTCATTTAAAGAATCCAACTTCCGGTGTGAATAGTACACTTTCGATCAGTGCCGGAAGTTATAGATATCACCATTGGATAGAAAGTACCTATTTTAGTTATCTCAATTTTTGTTATTTTTAATTACTAAAATTCCTGTCATTAAAATGGGTGAAGAAGTGGTCTCTCAGCGTTTACAATACCTCTTATCGACACATTTCAATATCATTTCAAAGATAATGGAGGCGTTCATTATAAAAATAATTTAAGCAAAAGTTTCTTATTTTTAACGTAGATTAAGAATATGATTTAAAATGTACCAAGTTCCGTTTAAAAAATTCAATTTCCGACCTCGATATGTCACTTCCGGTGAGATCCAGATGCTACAAATACCACCATTCGATAGAGTATTCCCGATTTAGTTGGTTTTTTTTGTTACTTTAGAAAGAATTTATGCTCTTCATTTTAGAAGGGATGTGTAGAGAGTCTCAGACATCCTGCGTATTTCTTAATGTCAGGGCAGTAGATTTAAATGACAGAACCACTGTAAACTTCACAGAAAACGTACTGGAATTGGTTACGAATCATTTTCCAAGTATTAAATATACTTAATTTTAGAAGGTACTTTCTACCGCTGTTATCAAGTTGAAATTATGTGTTTCTGATGTTAGTCTAAGATTGTTATCGAGGAATTAAATGGGTGTATGTTCTTTAAACGTCATTTTAATTCATTGAAGAAGAATCACATTAGGCACATAATTCACTCTAATACCAAGTTGACAATAGTGATTAAATCTTAAACATTGACAATCCGTTGGTGTAAAACAAACAAGAATTAAACATGCTGAGAAAAAGTACAGTAAAAATGTTCGCTGCAGTAACTGAGAATTGATCCTGTATTTTCCAATTAAGAGTCGGGTGTTATACCAATTACACTTCAACTACCACAACCAATCCATGTGTACATAGAACATTCATCTGAACTCAGCTGAACTATCTACTTTACTTTTGGCGTTGAATGACGACCTTCCTCTACGTGAGTAGATTGAGGTATGTTCTTACCAATAGTGTAATACGAAATAATTAAATGTTCATATCATTAAGTTAAAAATACAAAGACTTTGTGGATAGTAATAAGTCGAAAATACAAAGTAGGTTTGAATGGAACAAATAACTTACACCAAGTCCATGTGAATAGTAGCAAATTGAAAGTAAAAAAACTCTGTGTTTGGTATCAATTTGAAAAGCAAATAAAGTTGAAAACACGAAGACGGTGTGCATGGCAACAAGATAAAAATACAAAGACTCTCTATTTCGGAAGAAATTGAAAACAAAGGCTCTATGCATTGTAGCCAGCTAAAAAACTTGTGTACTTTAACAAATTAAAAACAGAAAGACTGTGTAAATTGTAACATTGTAACTCTCTGTGTGGTAACAAGTTGAAACAAAAGATTCTGTGTATGGTAACGTGGTTGCTTGTTTTGGTGGGAACTCAGCTAGTAGTGAGTTCAATTCCCGGTCACTGCAGCCACCATTTTTTTTTAATTTTACATGTTACCATATACAATGTGGTTGTGTAAAGGTATAATAAACATATAAGAATTTTGCATATTCATTTAGAAAAACGAAAACTTTTATTGTATGCATTATTTATTTTTCAAGAAAAGATACTTTTCTCTCTCGTAGAATTCCTTCCCATTTGAGATCTTCACTTTACTGCCAAGCTATCAAGCACGGAGAAGAAAAAGAGTGGGATTTTCTCTGGCAGAGATATCTAAATGCTAATGTAGCCACAGAAAGAGAGGAAATTCTAACTAGTCTTGGGTGCAGCAAAATATCTTGGCTGCTAGAAAGGTGAGTAATTACGAAAAACCAAAAGGAAGTATTTACCATAATGTTGAAATAAATTATTAAATACAGAAAGAAATCGGAATAACTAAATATCGTTTTCGGATACTTTTTCCTGTGCTTGTACAATTTAGCGAATGAAGAAAGGATTACATGCACATTGTAGTACTTTTCTGCTTTGCCGAGCTATGTTCAAGTTAAATGTTTCTGTTCACCTCCAATGTAACTAAAGCAGATTTTCAATTTTGAATACGTATTTATAGTTCGTGTTTAGGTTAGCTCACACGTAGATTGTTTGAGGGAGGAAGAGATGTGGGAAGGAAGTCCACGAGCACGTAGGTTTGAAGGTACTATCATGTATTAGCCTAGTATGACTGAGGAAACCCAGGAAACTCAGTCAGGTTGGACGGCCGTTGATAGCGAAGACCTTCCGGATGAGGCGCCAACGCTATAGATATGTCAATTGAACCATGGTCACTTGGTGCAAACAATTTTAAGTTAAATCACGTAAAATAATGATTAAATACAGCGAAAATTCTTTATATGTTTAGAATTACAGTGATATTTATAAACTGTGCAGAACACTACGGCCAGTACTATGGCAGTAAGTTGAGGCAAATATTTGGTGGAACATATTTTGTGGTGTTACAATAGAAAACCGACAGTGTAACTGTTTGTCTAAAGCTGTTTTTATAGTGGAGCTGCGAGCAGAGCGGAGAAATATTACTTTTACAGTGGAGATGCGAGCAAAGCGTTGTGTTATTGTAGAGCAGGGATGGATTTTTTTAAATCAAGAGGATCGTATTGGACCAATAAAATTATCACATTTCGTAAAGAAATTACCGTACACCCATTATTGGGTATTATTATTATTATAAAAACGACATGAAACTATTCATAAGATGATACAGGTAGAAATTTTAACACATACAATGGAAAATAGAAACCGATTAATGTCTGTCAGACTAGGACAGGAAAATATATAGAGGGAGAAAGGGGAAAGAGAGAAGAAGAGAGAGAAAACAGATAGGAACATGGAATGAAAATGTAGTAAAGAACCTAAAATCAAAAAGTAGAGGTTCCCAGAAATCCAAAGTAAGATAGCAGTGACTTTTGGATGTTATATTTTGTGAAAGTAATTGGAATATGTAGACTAGTGATTTCAGAATTGATTCAGCCACTTTCAAAATGGCGACAAAAAGTAGGATGTTCAGATTAAATACCAACAATTTTAACTGGAACAGGAGGGTTCATCTTTCTTCTTCAATATAATTGACTTCTTTGATTTGTTCTTGATTCCTGTATAACAAATCTTCAAGGATGCAATCATATTTGTAGAATACTGTACGTATGTTACAAAAGAAGACCTAAATTGCAAAACAACTCAAGTTTATCGGAGTATTTTTTTTAGGAAGAACGAAAAACAGTCCAAGGACTTGGGATGTTATTCTGTTCAGCTGAAATTACTTTGTATTAAAAAAATAAAGGTGTTTTAGTTGGAGCTAGGATGTAATATTATGCAAGTGGATAGCCCTTGAAACATGGGTGCCGAACGAACAGAAAAATGAAAATATGAAAAAGTGGACTTGGGATGCTTTCCAAGTCAGGTCTTTAAATGTTTACGGCTGTGTGGTCTGATGAGTTAGTTCAACGTCCCGAGATTCCGAATTCGAATCCCCGCTAGAGCATGGACGTCTGAGGATCATAGAAACTAAACTGTTTACAGTATCAAAATGGACCTTAGTCATTAGTTCCTGAACAATAGACGAATACTACAAAGTCGATTGATGTATTACAAATATTGCCGGTTTAACTATACATGGCAGATTTTATAATTCATATTTCAGCTAATAAAATTTGATACTTTTCTTCTGGGCAGATATCTTGAAGAGACATTTTCCAAAATATCGAAGGTCAGGCGACATGATAGTTCAACAGTGTTTTCTGGTGTATGTAGCAACACATTGGGTTTCTATATTGCAAAGGACTTCTTAATGAACAACGTTCAGAAAATCTCGGATTTGTGAGTACCAATATTTTGATTCTATATCAAAAGTATTAGAATATTTATTAAAATAGTATTTTTGAAGATAACACAACAAACGGTGTTAACAAGAAAACGTGGTAGTCTTCTCTCGATACCGAAAAATATATAATTAACACAGTCAATTTTTCTAGTGTACCAAATCCGCCATTTATGGAAAGGTGGGAATTCGCAGGCATCTATAGATACTTCCCCCGAACTTTATTTACTTCCTGTTTTCTAGGGGAGAACTTGCTTATAGTTTGATGAACGATATAAAATAATGTCAAACATAAAATAAAATTGAAAACATCATAATTTTCAAATTAACTTCATGAAATCTGAACTCAGAACACAGTACAAAATTTTTTAATAGTGACTTCTCGGTAAAGTCGGACACTAACATATCCAATATCTTTGAATAGTCAAGATCATCAAATGTATAGCATGTTAGAGCTCGTTGTTCTTTACAAAGAAATTAATGTGGTGTGATCAATGACTATTAGATAATTTGAAGTCACAAAAACCGAGATGGCATAACATTATCAGACCTATGGGACTTTCAATAGTTCCGGCAAATTTAAAACTGTAATAGAACTTTTATCAAATCTTATGTTGGATATCGAACATTACAAAATAGTACATTTTAAGAAACATTAATAGATAATTTATGTGCAAGAATTCCTTTCGAAGAAAAGGTTTGCTAGGTAAACTTTCTGTTCTGCATTCTCCCAGCATTATCTATTCGCGTTCAGCTCAAATTATCTAACGACCTTTCAAAAATTTAAATTCAGATTCTCTTTGAGAGCCCCTGGTAATCAGGATCATTTGAAAAATATATACTAAAAATAATGAACGAATCATGATCAACAATGGCATTTTAGAAAATGGGTTGAATAATTCTTAAGAATCTCTATCAAATGAAGTAATCCATGATTTGAAAATATTTGTTATTGATAATAAATTTGAAGTGTACTGTGCTAGGTTTGCTGTGAAGCCTCTGAGCCCTTGTGATTTTGCTGGTACAAGTAGCTAATTCAATATTTTAGTTAAATATTTATGTTGAAAAAGGAACGAAAACTATATTCGTGAACTTAAACATATTTATTTTAAAGGGAAATTATTGGTTAATTAATAAAATCTTAACTTATAGTGTAAATGTAATGGATTTTTAAAGAAAGAAAAAATATTAGTGACCAAATCTCCTGCATTGTTGCTCGTACGTTAGTGTGCCGCGAATGAAAATATGTTGAGAACCACTGATCTAGAGTATTTGTGCAATTTTATGATGCATATGTGCTAAGTAAATGAATATGTAACATTTTGGGCTTATCAACTTATTGCATGGAAAATGGTAAACATGACAAATTTAGGCTCCGGATACTGTTCTAATTATTCATTTATCAACATTATGTACACAATATTACTCCTTTTGAACATTTGATGTATACAAAGCATTAAAAGTCCCTGTCTCTGGAATGACGATGTACGTATTGCAGGAGGTGTCGTACGTCTTGAACCTTCTCCCTTGTAATTGGCCGGAATGCAGCATCCAGTTTGTTAAGATTTTTCCATAATGTGAAAGAATTGCACATGGAAGTGTAACCATAGCATGTCTCCATCTCTTTTGTAAGGGTTCTACGGCCAAAGATAGCGCCTCCTAATCGTGCTATGTTGGGAATGTAACATGATGGTGCCGAGAATATATTTCGAGTTATAGCGTCTATCACAGGGGAACCATCACCTTACATGTCATCTGTGACCTCATGCTAGAGTACCTCAAATGGTGGAGCATTTTGTCCCTCTTTTATTAACTTTATCCATGTGGAAAGTGCTGAGACTTTCTCCAGGCGTCTTCTTCATTTCTCTATATATCAAATGCCATGTCAATGAGCATGAAACTATGTCCAGGTAGTGGATAATAAAGTTGAATCATGTTGAATTTGTTGTTTGAAAGATGCTACAAAAATGCAAAAGTATGAAGTGCGATAAGCAGTTGTCCACAAAGATATGAAGGTACTTCGTATCTTCAGGAATCTTGTGACACATATACCAACGCAACTAAAATTGAGCTTCATTTGAACGCTTATCAGTATAATTCTCACTGTAAATGAATATGGTGTCTTTAACACGGCCTATCGTATCTATATGACGCAAAGACCGTGGACTTACCAATATCTAGCCCGGAAATTGACATACATGATCAAGTAATCTACGCTTACAAACCGTACTTCCTAACATTTCCCTCGTACTATAAATTGTAACAGTACTTCCTCATACATGCTAAAAACAGATTAAACTAATGCTTATCTCAATATTGCCAGTAATGGAGTTATCAACATTTGACACACGCCGCTTCAATTTCAAATCTTCAGTTGCTAATAAAATTTAAGCTGTCTATTTTGTACAGAAAGGTTTCTAAACTTATTTACCACAAAATGATATCTGAAATTTTAAAATTAAATAGTGGCTTTTTAGTATCTCACTTATTCACAATTTTTTAACCTGAAAATAACAGCAATTCTAATTTCATAGCCAATTTTATCTGGTAGAATTCTGTAACACGCTCTCCAAGAAGATTAGCCATGAAAAATTCAACAAACAGTGTGTCCACTTAAACTATGTGAGCAATTATAATATTCTGTGTCTTCTAGTTAATTCCCTCTTTCTTTAATAGTTATGGAGCAGTGTCCACGCAAATTTCAGAACTTGTAAAAGATGTTTCCAATTACATGTTCACTGAATCTGAGTTACAAGAAGTAAGTGAGTAAACTTAAGCTATTTTAAGATATTTTTGTGCCTCAAGTCACATCTTTTTAGCTCTTTTGTTCAAGGTTTATTTAACCTTATTTATATTAGGATATCACATAATTTTAGAGTATCGTTGCTTCTGATGAAGTGATTGAAAGCCCACATTCATAGTAAGACGACCGATTGTCCGTAGCTCAGTTAGCAGAGCGTTGTCTTTACATTTGGGAGGTTCTGGATTCAATCAAAGCGGCCAACCATCCTGGCTGAGTGTTTTCAAAGTTTATCATCAGTCATTTATTGCAAATGCCGGGATAATACCTTCAACTTAGGCGCTGGTCGACTCTTTCCAGTATTCTCTCCCCATATCTTATCCCACCCTGATCCATAGAAGCCTAAAGGCCATAAAATATATTCAGGAAGAGAAATGCATTCAGAAATATCCACTTCATGAAAACACAGTACGTCTGACTCAACAGCCTGTTAATAAAGCAAGTATTACATTAGAATGTTGAAATTTTGCAACTAAACGTAAGATATGGCCAGAAAACATGGCCAAATTCATAACATGAATCGTTGTCTGACAATATTACACGTAAAACTTATTTATCTACCCTCGCAGATTATTTCTCTTTAAATGGAAGATAACTTGTCATAGTACTAGAATGTTAATTATATTTTGTTTATGCTAGAATTTACAAAAAATTATGTATTATATCTATCTATAAATATTTCGCAACTAATTGACACAGTACTTTGAAACTGATGGTGTATCGTGCTTTGGATAAAAAAAATCTAGTTTTAAGTTTTGCATTGATGACTTTTGCCTCCTCTCTTCGAAAGTTAATTGAATGTGCATAGCCCAGTGAAGTTTGAAATTTCTCATTTCTGCTTGTTGACATTCACTATGCCGGCGATGCAAGAAATGAAATATTTTGCATAGCTGTAATAATTGAAGCGTGCACTACATGAAGGACACATTTCAGAATGTAAACGATTTTGTTGGAATAACATTAAAGTGTTCCCTTCATCTTGTTCTAAATACGACGCACAGGAAATGATTTCTCGTTGACATTAAAATTGGATTTCTAAACTTGATTTTTAATTAGCTACTATTATTATCTATTTATCATTTTATCTATCATATTTGAAATTTTTAATTCCTATTGCATAATTATCTCTTTTCAGCAATTAAACTAACATTCCGAGATACATTTCAGTTCTTATTTAAGTTATATGCTGACTCACTCTATAGATTACGAAACTCGCAAGTTCATTACCGCAGTAACAAACGTTCCGCATTGGATTCTACCCTTGGCAAGATCTAGACAAGTTTCTTCACGAACAACTACCTCTCAAATATCCCTTCTAATATTGTCTTCCCAACGATTTCTCGATCTATTGAACCCTCCGGCTCGCCAACCACGACGGAATAGAATAAGTTTATATTTACATTTTCCCTAGACATATTTATTTAATTTCATTTTTATGGACTCAACAGTCATATATGACCTAAGCTTGTTACAGCCCTGGAGGATAATATCTCTCATTTTTTATTCTCCTTGTGAAAGGGGTGAGAAATGTAAGGGTCAAATACTATTCTAAATGCTATCTCGCATTTTACGATTCACGTTACGAGGTTTGTATCTAAGAGACTCCGTGAGGTCCGGAACTACAGAAATCCATAAATTTATACAATTTATACTCATTTATGTGAATTTAAATTTTAGAAACGTTCATAAAGGACGTTATTAACATATTTGCATGCAATGACAGTCCATTTATATGAGTAAATATAAGTTATAAATATGCATAGACTAGAAAAGCTTCTTGTAGGCTGTAAATCTGATTCGATAATGTTCTCTAGCAAAGCCAAAATATTTTTGGATACGCTTAGTTGGCTTTTCAACACGAAATATTATTGATAATGTAATATTCCTCCGTTTAAACATAACAATAATAATTTTAGACCTATTTAACTTACCATTCACGTAGTCATCGATTTCCAATGTGAGCGTATCCTTCTTAATACTTAACATTTTTATTTTCAGTTGAAAGCTTTGACTGGTGAGAACGAAGATATATTTGGACAGAGTACAATGGCAGTTAATCAAAGTATAGCAAAGGTACAATTCCACATCCATTGGATGAAAACAAGGTACTCAGAAGTCAAGGAATATTTGAAAGACTGGATGCTAAGTAACAATGAAACAAATTGAAGAAATTTTGGAGAAATATTCTACAGAATATTAGTCTAGTATTTGCTTTTGTATTTCCCATACCACTAATCAAAACTCATATGAAGATGTGGAATAACTCATATGTATATTGTATATGATTTACACTAAAGTGAGCTGAAAAGATTGCGATATTTGTCATATATTTGTTCTAATTTTAAAAACATATAAGAACTTTTATAAAGCGTTTTTTTTCTTCTAAATTCTCAATCATAGTTATAAGGCGTTTTCCCCTAAATTTAGAGCCTCATTTATAAATTTACCTAAATTTTCCTATAAGGTGATTTTCCTAAATTTACAGCCATAGTTATCAGTCGTGTTTTGCTAAATGCTCAGCCACAGTCTTAAGGAGGGATTTAAATTCGTAGCTTTAGCTGTAAGGCGTATTTTTCTAAATTCCCAGCCGTAGTTATAAGGCATTTCTTAATTCTCAGTCATAGTTATAATAATTTTTTCTAAATTCCCAGTCATAGTTACAAGTATTTTTCTAAATTCCCAGTCATAGTTATATGGCGTTGTTTTTGTAAATTCCCAGCTATATAAGAGTTTTTGATTAGTTCCCGGCCATAGTTATAAACAAGGTAAACCACACAGAGATATAGTTTGCATTCATAAATATCTGTTCCTTTCGTTTTGGCTTCGAAGAAGTTTGTTGCCTCCACGGTAGATGTATCTGAGCTCAATAACGCGTTCTCTTAAATATTCTGATAAATTCATGCTTATTATTGGTTCGTACTCTCGTATTTTAGAAAACAGGAAATTCTGAACCAGTCACTTACCTTCAGCTTTCCAGGATCTCCAATTATTTCCAACCAATTGATTTATGGATGTTTTCTGTGTCGTATTTTAAAGTTAAGATAAGATGAAATGAATTGAATGGGCTGTAACATCACCATTGTATTTTTAAGTTTTACGAAATTGGTTAGTATAGTGATAGCTTTGAAATTCCTATGTTGCATTCAAAGTTACGCTATTTTGTTTGCAAGTAATCTACATAAAGTTAGGTTGGATTCATTTATAACCTAAACGCGGAGAAATTGAAAATGCATTTAATTATAAATCATTTTCACAGCATATTAATGGATAATCCCGTTATCTCCCTTTATTTAGCTGCAATACAAGATGAATTTATATTGGTGTGAAACGTTTAAAGCGGCGCCTTTTCATTTAACAAACACTTCGCTTTAGAGATATAAGGTTTCCGACTTGAAGCCTCGGAAGTTGATTTGCATTGATTGTGTAGATATCAGGAGCTAAAATGAAATAGCATAATGTTATTGTTAGTGGCTTAAAGTTGTAATACTTAAAGGCCTTTATATTAGTTATTTACGATCCCCTAGCTATGATAAATATAATAATTGAATACAGAATACAAAATATCCAATAACCTGTGTATTGCCACATGAAGAAATAAAATACTACACCTGATTACAACCCGGTCAAATCTGTGTCATAATATTGCAGTTCATAATATCTACCAGATTCATGCATATCGACATCCGGAAAGCCTGCGTTTACTTTAGTGTATTGTTTATGATTACTCGAGAATTATTCATTTTATTTACAAATATTGTAAGAAGACAATTTTGGTCTACACGTTTGAATGCGAAGCGGAATTTTACCAATGATAAAGGCAGCTTTATTTCTTATTTGGTCGTTGGGAAGGCACCCTTAAATACTTAACAACAATTTAAATACATGCTGTATTTCTAAGATACTGAAGGAAAGGGAGAAAATAGGCGAACAAAATTAGTTCTCTATGGTCAAAAACATTACAAGATCCCGATTAAAACTAAAATATGCTTCCATGCTCTATTTCGGTTAAACTATTACAAGTTAGAAATGTGTTAAAATATGACCAATTACCGCGTCTACAAATCCTGGAAATTTAATAAAATTAAGGGCATAGAAAAAGGAAACAGGATAAATGTAAGATATTTATATCCTGGCACTAATTAAAAATGATTAAAATTAACTTTGTCTACAGTGTAATAATTATTATCTTTTCTATTAACATTTAAAAGCCATTCAAACTCTCTTGCTCTTCCATTTTACATTCCTTTCGTTAGTTCACAGTGGTTCATGGTGTCTTCATATCTTCCAACGTTAATTTAACTCATTTCCCGACGTCATACAATGATAAAATCTTGCATAGCGACGTACGTCGGGTGACAATACAATATGCCATTGTTATTTTTGTATATTTCTATAAATTTATATGTTTTAAAAGTACATTTTAATATTTTTATACAGACTTCTTTATCCTAAAATAAATACTAACTAGCAATGATATGGGGTTTTGCTGGTTGCCGAACACTTTAGGACTTGGTTCACAAAACAGCTTGAGAAAAAATAATAAAAATGTAAACAATACATACTAAAAAGTAAAATAAATGTTTATGCATGACTAAAAAGAAAAGCATGAACGCTCCCATATATAGTAACTTCATAAATTATTCAATTGGCCCGCCCCATGCTTTTCTTTTAAGTCATTCATAAATACAATTATTTTTGTATTTCTTGGTAAGAATTTTTTAAGAAAAGAATGTATTTAAAAAACCTTTTTTATTATTTTTTTCTTGATTAACTAACTTCGAAACTCAAGGTTGTAGAGAGAATATGTAGAAATGTGTGAATTTGGAATTCCGTAGAATGTAACCGATAAAGTTTCTAATCGACTTTAAACATACACTGCATATTGTATAAATATTGATTCGAATGAAATTACTTCCAGTCGTGCATAAAATGAATAACCATTAGAAGAATCAAACATTATAATATCAAATAAATTGGTTCTGTCAAATGAGCTTGATTTAACATTACAGGAGCGCTCCATGAACCCTAATATCTCAAGCCAGACGCAAGGGGAACATGTAATCTTGTTTATCGATATTTGATTTAAATCTTAATGGACCAAACTTATACGTATATCTAACTCAGTTCTTGATGCTTGTTACCGCTATGTTGCCCACTAATTTATTTCTCAATTGTTCAGTTAGGCATATACTGGAATGCTTCAATAGCATATCCTGTAAATACAAGGGTTAAGTTATAAGTCATGATAACTATTTTTTTTTCTGTCGAATTGGGGATAACAGGACATATCGAAAATATACGTTGGAAACCTTATGGCATGTACTGTCGAGTGATCCCACCAGATGGCGTATGTGAGTAGAGCAGCATGTCTGAGCACGCTCCGAAGGTCAGTAGGTGAGCGACAGTGGTCTGGAATGGAGGTCACGAAGAAAGTACAACATGTGTATGTGAAAGCAATATTTCTCCGCGGCAGGAATGCACGGGAATGCCACACAGAGTTACGGGAAGCACTAGGTGAGTGTGCCCTACCATATCGAACAGTGGCGAAGTGGATAGTGACTTTCCGGCCAACAGGACGCCCACTGCGCGGCAGATCGGCAGTAGACACTCTGCTCCGTTTGAAAGCCGCTATCCACCTTGCCACTGTTCGATAGGGTAGAGCACACGCACCTAGTGCTTACCGTCTCTGTGTGTGACATTTCCCTGCATTTCTGCCGCGGAGAAATGCTACTTTCATATACGCACGTTGCTCACTCTTCGTGACCTCCATTCCGAACCACTGTCGCTCACTTACTGATTTCCGGGGGAGTGCTCAGACATGCAGCTCTACTCACATACACCACTCGATAGTACATGCCATACAGTTTCCAACGTGTATCTTCGAATTGTCCTGTTATCCTCCATTTTAAAGAAAAAATAGTTACCATGACTTATGACTTAACCCTCGTAAATTCAATTTATTGACAAGAATTAAAACAAATAAAAATCGATCCGCACAGCGACAAACCGAGTTAGAATTGAAAGTTTTCTGCAATCGAGAAATTCACTTCATCGTGATGCAGTTGACAATATGTATAGATAAGGATAATGATTCCGCTGCCAGTTGCACGCGTAAGTCGTTATCAGACTTCAGCACCTTTAGTTCCGAAACCATGGATTTTAGGTAAAGATTTACGGAAACAATTAGTATTCTTGTACACCAGGAAATTCATTCCTGATACGTTTTAATCTATTTTTGAAACATTTGACAACATTGAAACAATATTACGTTACAGACAGAAGATGTGAAAGAAGGCAATCCCCATCGTAAAGAATCCCGGAAGTAGTCTGGTGCTATCTATTAGCGTTCATGTCAACTGCCTTCTGAAGGGATGCTCAACTTCCTGTCCAGTAGGTTTGAAGGATAAACAACGTTACCAAAGCGTTGATTGGCAGCTCGTCACTTGGCGTAGTAGGTAGATTCGATTCCCATCCGGATCATTACCTTCTTCTGTTTTTAAGAAGCTATAATTTTTTTGATTGTACTTATAAATAATGGACATTTCCGTTTTCACCGTCCTTATATATTTTACAACTAGTTTGTGTACATCAGATTAAATAATATATAATGTTTTGAAATTTCAGCGCTAGGGTTTTCCGTTGAGTAGAAATATAGCATGAAAAACTGATAATTCAATCTCCTACGTCGTACAATGAAAATCATCTTCTGATTGGTTTGACATAATCAATTCGTATTATTTCCGTAGCTATATGCTTCTCTATATGCTACCTTCCTTATTCAGAAGTATGAGGTCGAAAAACCAAGGAAGAGAAAGAACATTCACATCATCACTTAACGAAATAATTAATGTACAAATCTGCAGAACACATTTCAATAAGTTAAAACACCAAAACATGTTTTAATAACAGAAATATCTAGAAACAATGACAGGGGTGAGTCTTAACTTGCAGTGCTCTTCTTATTGCTAGTTTGTGTCAATATTGATGTCTTGAGAATTTATCGCAATTGTTGAGCGCACGCAACTTTTAACTTTTTATACTTTCACCTAAGGCTGTTCGAATCCTATCAAAGGCCGTGTTTTATTTTACTTCACGAAACTCAAGAGTAACTTCAATGTAGTAGTTTCAATTTATATTTTTGTTTCTTACATGCTTCTATTAATATTTTTACAACGACATCTTAAAACTATTCAATATATTCACGGGGTACAAGTAGTACGTTAAATTGTTAACAGATGACAGTAACGAGCACTATTAATTCATAAGCTTTTAAGTTATTGAAAAATGCTTCACTAGCATTCATTAAAAAAATGTATACGATTGTCGGATGGAAAATCCCACATTTTTACAGAAAAAAATAGGTAACTTTTTAAATACGAGTTCTAAAGAGCATTATTAGAAGATATCTTATGATTTAATCATGAAAAAAAAGAGCTGTTATAAATTAGTGTTGAAGCTACCAAAATATATCAATATCTTAAAGAAGTATTAAAAGTAAAAATCAATTTTAAATGAATAAAACGAACTAAATGACGTGTTAAGGCATACAGAAACGCTATTCACCACTGATACTATTTCTTTCGATCCATTTTTCTATCCCTTGTTAACAATACTAACAAACCAAATACCATATGTATGTTAATGATAGTCGGCAGATTTATTACGTCATAACATGGCGGCGCCCGACTAGCGCAAGACTGACCCCCTTTCCGAATTCAATGGTCCTCCGTTCCGCTCCGTTGTGCTACGTCCCGTTCACTTCCGTTATTCACACTTATCCGAATTAAATAAGTGTTTAAAATTTTAACCACAGATGTCACCCAAGTCTGGAAACAGCTGAAAACCCTCCGCGCGTAATGCGAGTGAGTATTGGGCAACGCCGATTCAAGATAGTTTGATGCGAAGTGAATAAGCCAACAAGCAACATGGATGAAGATAGACGGAGGCGTAGAATTCCCATGCCTGTAAGTATTCGGCATATATTAAATAACGACAGACGAAAATTGATAGCTATTCGCAGGATGATCACAATTCTGCATGTTATTCTGGAAGTTTTTGCAAGATAAGTGCGTCTCATGAACTATGAATCACTAAATAATGTTATACCAGGATCTATAAATAACCATCTAAGTCGTGAGCCTTGACAACGTTACACATTTGAAGTTCTAAAAACACTTCAAATAATTATAATAGTCCTTCATCGTAGTATTCTTAAGTAGACTACTTATATGCAAGGGAGTCACCAGGAATTTTCCCAAGAAGGAGAAAATCAGGAGAACATTATATGTATATTATATATACATATATATGTGTGTGTGTGTGTCACTGTCACAGATATGGGATAAATTTACAGATGAATCATGAAGAGAAGCAAGTTATACTCAATTATTTATTTATTACATACAATTACAGAAAGTTCATTAGACTACAGTTTACTATTTTCTTAAGACAAGATATAATTAATTTATGGGTGTAAAATTTTATTAAACATCGTTTTCTGGTTAATTAGAGTTTTCTCCTATTAGTAGCGCTATCGTTTGTAATGACAAAGCAAGAATTACACAGGGAGATATGGCTGTGTTAACACTTTTTGATATCTCACGGCGACCATCACTAGTTTGTGTTAACTCAACACAACAAAATGTTATTTATTTCGGCGATTCAACACAATGGATGTGCTTTTAATGCTGATTCAACACAATATTAGTAATATCATAGTACTGAATCACCGAAATCACACAACAAACGGTGTTAACAAAAAAAATTGTTGTCTCCTCGAGACACCTGAAAGTGTTTAATTACACAATCATTTTTTCCAGCGTACCAACACATTCGCCATTTGTGGAAGGTGGAAATTCCCAGGCAGCAAGAGATACTTCCGTAAAACATTTTTCCTTCCAACTTTCTAGGGGAGAACTTACTAATAGTTTGCTGAACGATATAAAAATAATCTCAAATATAAAATAAAATTGAAGTCATCATAATTTTCAAATTAACTTAATGGAATCTGAACTCAGAACACAGTACAAAATTGTTAACAGTAACTTCTCAGTAACGCCGGACACTAACACATCCATTATTTTTTAATAATCAGGATCATCAAATGCCTGGCATGTTAGAGCTCGTTGTTCATTACAATAGAAATTAATGTAGTGCGATCAATGACTATTACATAATTTGAAGTCACTAAGAGCGAGACTGCATAACGTTATCAGACAAAGAAAACTTTCAATAATTCAGGCAAATTTAAAACGGTGAGTAAGAGCACTTTTATTAAATTCTATGTTGGATGTCGGAGATTACATCTCTGGTGCTAGGGGTCGTCGGATCGATCCCTGCTCATGCCATGTGGGCTGGACAAACACCGTGTGCGTGGGTTTTCTCGGGGTACTCCCGTTTCCCCCCACTGTCTTCATTCCACCACTTCATCCCATCATCATCCATACGACCTGAGCCACAGTTGCCTAAAGGCCTTAAAAAACTAAATTCAAATTCGGAGATTACAGAAAGAGCACATTTTAACAAACATTAATAGATAATTTGTGTGTAAGAATTCCTACCGACGAAAAGTTTTGCTAGGTAAAATTTCTGTTCCGCATTCTCTCAGCATCACCCATTCGGCTTCAGCCAAAATAATATAAAGACCTTTAAAAAATTCAAATTCAGATTCGCTTTGAGAACCCTTGGTAATCAGGCTCAATTTTTTTAAAAATAAGGGATAAATCAAAATAAGAATGACATTTTAAAAAATGGGTTGGATAATTCTTAAGAATATCTAACAAATTAAGTAATCCATAATTTGGAAATATTTGCTATTCATAAGAAATTTGAAATCCTGGGCTATGCCTGCTTAAGTTAGTGACCTTCAAATATTTCGGCTATAAAAAAATTAGCTTCAAAATGAAATAGTTCATTTCGTTAATGTTAGATGAGTCGCTTTTCAAAATATCAGTGTTTTTCTTGATTTGTTCGGTATTTTTAAAATCTAAAAATTAAAATTATTTATAAAGAATGTGTATCTTACGATTGGTCTACACGTGCTTTTTGAACTTTGTATATAAATGCGGGAGCGTGTGCGTGTGTGAAAGCGAGAGAGAGGGAGGGAGAGAAAGAGAGAGAGAGAGACGTCTTTTTCATTGACTTTCTAGAGGAACTGTTTCAACATCATAAAACAGAGTACGTTCACAAGAAATAACACTTACATAATAGTACAACAATAGCATTCGTGTTTTTACTTCCGATGCTTTAACATTGTTTGGTGGGCATAAATTGGCGTATTTGTGATTACACACATTGAAATAATTATGAATGAGGAAATGTAACGGGAGAATTTCAAATAGCTTCTTATGGAATGCATGCAGTGTAAAGCACAAAAACATACATCAAATATATGAAAATAGAATAGTATTTACTATAAAATCTGAAATCAAGTGGGGCAAGTGCCTCCCCCTTGCACCTCCCTGCCGACGCCCTTGCTCATATGTTGACATGGAATCTCACTGGGGAAATCTAACCAACAATATTATTTTCACAATGCGAAGTTGAAATTATTCAATGATCATGAAGATATATCACTCAAAACATGGTACAATATCGATAACATAATGTAAAATAAAATCTTAAACTATTAAAATATTTAAATTCAAATACTTCGGCACGGTCGTTCATTTTAAACATGCAACATGTGATCAATTCTACACATTTGTCCCAACTCCCAAGTGAAGAAATAATTTTGGCATGCAATATCCCACTCTGTTTTCTTTTCAACATGGCAGCAGCGCGCAACCGAACGGAGGGTCAAATGACCATATGATCCTCCGTTGCTTCGTTCACTTCAATGTTCCGTCGAAGGGGGAATTCGGATAACCATCGACGGTGCATCCGACGGAGCAAGCGTACGGAATGGAACATAAAGTGCCAATTCGGAAAGGGGGTGAGGCTTTCGAAGCAAAGCTTTACCACTATTAATAAATGCATTGCAGAAAGAAAAGAACATTTTTCTGTAGTCTACTTTAGTAGAAGAATTTTTTATTGAAATAAGAAAATACAACCGGAAATGTCCATTGCTTCCTTTGGTATTTTCAACAATTTACGTAATTCACGGCAATAGATAATATTTGGTGTAGTAAAAAGTAATCCATTATTTTTGCATGACATTGAAGGCTTGACTTACCATAGTTAGAATGATCCGATTTAGGTCACATATGCGCCGTTTTGTTCGATAACGTGTTGCCATTTGGAAGGTAATATCATGATGCCTCTCTCATAGAAGCCCTTGTCCCTATTGGCAAAAAATTGAGACAGTCGATTTTCACAAGCCTCTCTTGAAGCGAATTTTTCACCAGCAAACGTGTTCGCCATGGACAGGAACAGATGGTACTATAAGGTGGATGCATAAGAACCTCCCAACCAAGCTCCCGGAGCTTCTGGCGAGTCACTATCGATGTGTGTGGCCTGGCGTTGTCCTAGTGGAACACAATGCCTCTCCTATTGGCCAAAGCTGGGCGCTTCTGGGCGATTGCTGCATGCAGATGGTCCAATTGTTGACAGTATAGTTCCGAGTTAAGGGTTTGGCCGTAGGGGAGCAGCTCATAGTAGATAATTCCCTGCCAATCCCACCAAACACACAGCAAAACCTTCCTGGCCGTCAATCCTGGCTTAGGCACCGTTTGCGCCGGCGCACCGCGCTTCGACCGTTTTCGCGTGACGTTGTCGTAAGTGATCCACTTTTCATCACGAGTCACCAACCGCTTCAGAAATGGGTCGCTTTTGTTGCGATTCAGCAGCGATTCGCAGATGGAAATTCGGTCCATGAGGTTTTTTTGCGTTAACTCGTGTGGCACCCATACATCAAGCTTCTTTGTGTATCCAGCCTTATGCAAATGGTTCCACACTGTTTTTTGTGCAATGTTTAGCTCTTGGGTAATCGAAACAGTGCTTACATGACGGTCGGACGCGACAATGTCCATGATTTTATCTACATTTTCGACACTTGGCCTTCCAGTGCGTGGTACATCTTTGACGTCAAAATTACCGGAACGGAATCGACGAAACTAAAATTGCGGGTGATTGGCTGTTGCAGTATCAGGACCATAAACACTATTCACATTTGCAGCCGCCTGGCTTGTGTTTTCGCCTTTATCGAAGAAACACTGTAAAATATAGCGTATTTTCTCTTTGCTAGTGTCCATTTTGACGCGCGCTGATACAACACTGAGTCAACTCATCACAACTATCTGAACAGTGTTTGTAGTACGCAATCTCATCGTTTGAACGCCATCTCGTTGAACCCGATCCGACTTATACAACGCGAGATACAGATCACTGAAGCCATCTATTGGCAAAATAATGGATTACTTTTTACTACACCAGATATTACATTTTTTATTGTACGCAATTCACACACTAAACACCACGTTCAATAGGGAAACAAATGCTCACTCCCTGTATTGTGCTGACGTACTGTACTTTCGTGATTCTCTATGACAGCGACTAGGCGTGACTTGAATCGTTATGAAAATCTGTACACAAGTATTGGTTATCTGTTGGCATGTCATGCTTTAAAAAAAATCCCATCAACAATTTTCTGCAATTAGCAGTGTAGGAGTAAAGATCGAAAGAAAGAAATTGGATTGCCAGGTTATCTTTCAGTCCAAAGTTGTATTTGGTTCACTCTTTTTTAAAGTATGTACTGTGTATTTTGATTATATCCTTTTCATGTGTTTTGTATATTAAGTTGCGTGTGAGGAAATCGACAACGTTATTATGATTTTCCCCTATTGCTTCAACTAGAGGATTATTGGACAATAGTTGCTGGAGACTTCCACGAAGGGAGGATTACTGTCTGTTTGTTCAGTGGGAAGCCATGTACGTTAATCCCTTCTTAATGAGGGAGGTGCATCTTCAATCCGATGCTTGTTTATATGACATCTGGTGAGGATTACGATATATAGTTAAACCGCAGCAGTGCTATTCACTTTGACAAAGAGAAACAATAGCAGGGGAATACCTATCAGACAGACAGAGATTAATCGTCAGATGCTTTATTATTCTCCATTTAATTATGTTTCTGTGAGCAGTCTACTTTTTCTATTTTATTTTTTGGAACCTAAAAATATTAAAAATGAGGTACTTGGCAATATTAGAAAAAATCCCTTTCAGATTTTTACGTAGTGAGCACGGTTTTACTTACGTAGCTTGTAAACACATTAAAACATGAAAGAAATCAATACCGTTAGACTTAACTTCGCCACTTCTAAATATTCATCATTATTGAAAATTCAGAGAGGAGTGATTTTATTGCTCACTTTACTTACTTACTCTATGGCTTACGGAACTCGCAAGTTCATCGCCGTAGTAACAAACGTTCGTCATAGGGATCTATCCTGGGCAAGATCAAGCCAGTTTTCATCACAAACACCTACTTCTCTAAGATCTCTTTTCATATTGTCCTCCCAACGTCGTCTCGGTCTTCCCAATTGCCTCTTTCCCTCCAGCTTTCCAACCAAGATGGAATATAATATTCGTTTTTCTCCCATCGAGCTCCCTGGCCTGCCCATCTTAGTCCTCGTGATTTCATTATTCTCGTTAAGATAAGATAAAATGAATTTTATGGGCGGTAATAGCACTATGGCTTACGCCCGTCCCGTCATTATTCTCGTGCAGCAGCAGGAACGTAGATAGTGTTCGGTCTCCTGTAGAATACTTGACCAATTTCTTCGATGAAGAACTCCTTGATATCATCGTCCACGAAAGTAATCTATAGATTGTTCAGAAAAAATCCCAACAGGCCATTGAATTTGACAAGGGTGGAATTGGAGCAGTTTCTCGGGTGCATAATTTATATGTCGATATTTTCTCTTCCACGAGTAAGAATGTACTGGGTCTCGAACAGTCGAATTAGACATATTGCGGATATCATGTCTAGAGTCAAATTTGAGGAAATCAAACGAAATTTGCATTTCAATGACAATATCAACGTACCAGATCCAACTGACCCAAACAGAGATAAGCTATTCAAAACTCGTTCTCTTGTTGATAGTCTGCTTCCTAAATTTAAAAAACTACGTAGGAGGCATATGCTTAGTGTCGACGAACAAATGGTAACATTCAAAGGAAGGTCAAACCTAAAACAGTATGTACCAAAAAGCCCGATAAATAGGGATTTGTTTGATTGCAAAAGTAAAGCTAAACTTGAATTTTATTCAGAATGACTCACGTTGGTTTCAGATAACGTAGCAGGAAATAATGGACGGATATTCTCTTTAAGCAACATAGTAGGAAGTATACTAATACTATGGTGAAAATTAAAAATAATGATATATTTAGTTTTCATAGTCGTATAAACCTAACTATACGAAATAATGAATTTTTAATTCAGTAGAGTAAAAATTCCGGCATTAAGAAGTTAAAAAAGAAAACTAACCTAACTTAAAGTAACCCATTTTAGATCAGTCGACATATTGTTCGTGATTTCCTAGAAATTCCGAATCCGCTTGAGTCTATTCCCAAGTATCAAACATTGGCCTATTACTTCCCAATCGATTCCTCGACCCTTAAAACCTGCATTCAGTAGGAAATGGGGCCAGGAAAGGTTTTCACCCAGCTAATGGAAATGCAGATTGCTCGTCTACCAAATGTTAGTTTTAGATAGGGTAAAGCTCCAAAATCGTGTTACTTTGAGATTTGGTTAGATTTTGATGGAATATGTAACAGATTGATAGGGCGTAATGATTACATATTATATACCGATCCTTTAGATAAGTATGTACCCATTTTTAAAACTGAAAGCGATGCGGTTAGAAATTGTAATGGAAAAATTATGGAGATCCAAAGTCGATTAATGATGATAACGATTTATGGTATGAAGGTTATGGTACGAATGTAGTAGTAATATTGTATATTGGATAACTATTGAATTACAGCCTTGGAACAATAAATAAAAGATTATATCATGAGGTTAATAGAAATTTATTTATATCATAGTACGCAATACGTTTGAGCTTTCTGCTTAGTTTTTATTTCTTACAGAAACAAAAAAACTGTTAAAATTAATGTTGTTCACGTAAGACAATATAAAACTTTCATCATGTTTAGTAGTAGCATTAACAGAAAATCATACCTTCTATCAAGAAAGCTAACATATTGTTTAGGACATCAGTTTAGGGTATTCACATCCATACTCATTACAGTATTTTTTTTTTCACTTACATTTACACATCTTGTATGAAACCAGCTACAACACTTCAAACACTGAGTCACATCTTCTCCTCGCTTTTTCTCACACTATGATACACCAACTAATAGAGTTGTTGTTGGCAAATATAGCAGTTTCTTATCTCTTTCAGGATTTCTTATCTCTTCTAGATTACTTGCTATTCAACAGATTTTTTTATGAAAGCTGCTTGTGATGACTAGAGTGGAAGAAGTTGCCCCGCTTCATTTTCTCTTCTCGTAATAATTTATATGAAACACTTTCACCTTTAAGTTATAGCATCTTGCTGTAGCTCATTTTGGTTCTGAAATTACTTTATTTACCTTACTCGCATTACCACTTTCTGGTCCAACAGGGGCAAAACTAAACTTCAAAAATACTAGGATTTAAAGGCAAGAAGGTTCACTGTTGTCGTTTTCACTTGGATTTCTCTCAACAGTCCCGCAATTCTTCTCTCAGCAATATAAACAATTACGAATTATGCATTTTGTTTGAACTGATGAAAATATAATGTAGTTGTCACATCTGAGTTAGTAGACCTAGCCTTAGTTTAGTAAAATTATGTATTGAATTCATCGTTGCTTAGAAACAACCTACACATTCCATTAATAATGTTTATGTTATTATTGTTAAAAGTAAATATGATCCAAAACGTGTTTTGTTAAATGATTTTCGTTAATACGGCTTTGTAAACTTAAGATGCAATAAATTCGTTATTTTTACGTAGAAGACTTAGCTGATTATTTTTCAATAAAATTGTACCAATTATTTCCAACACTAGCTTCTTCCTCAAAGATGAGAAACGCATCAACATTTTATGTTATCTGTCTGCAGGGATATTATTTTACGAGCAACTAAGCTGACATTATGCATATACAGTGCAACTAAGCTCACATTATACAGTGTGTGGAAGCTTGGTTGTTCAAGGAAGTTTTAACGTCTTAGAAAACAAAAGTCAACAATGACACACTTGTCGAACTGCGTAGCTTCTACATCGAATTGTCTACATCGTACATTTTAGTACACATTTTCTCTGAGTGACAGCGCCAATGTGCAAACAATTTCCCAAATATATAAGTGGTACAATTTTAATACCAGTATTTATGAGACTTTACCCCACAATACCTTAAGAGAGAATTTTTTTTAAACAAAACAGGCAAAGAATGAAAACGAAAATAGTTTTATTTTCCTTTCAGAAATTAAACCCATACCTGAAAGTTAGTAGACGATAAGTTGATAGTTGTATTAACTTTACCGACATGAACAACGTCCTAAGTCCTATATACAGACGCTTTTCCATTAAAATCTGGATCAAATACAAGCTACATAGAGACCGAAAAGGTCATGTTTGTTCTATGCTAATTAAATGGCACTGAATCACATGACAAATTACAAACTGATTGAGGTGACATCATATTATATGTGTCCATTGCAAACAACGGCTTCGATTAATGTTTCACCAGTTCATCAACTTGCGGCGCTAGTGTCACAAAAATCGTCTACTTAGTGCGTGTGTGCGTGTACTACCCTAGTCTTAAAGACTATTCTTCTGGCGGAATATTGTTTGTGATTTTCCATCGATGATGACGGTAGTGATAAACGTCTTAGGACCCAGGGACGAGATCTAAAATGCCCTACAGTGTTTTAATGTTGTTGATATTCGGTGATTCTACAAGCCATAGGAAATGCACTTCTCTTTCAAACTCTGTAAATTATGCTCTAGACACAGTGAACCGTGTGCACAACATCTGACAATACAGCATCACTACTGAGAAAGTTTGGACCATTGGATGTAATTACCTCGCAGAATTTCTTGGTATTCCACCGCAGTCGGTAGAAAAAGTAAGTCTAAGAATGACATCCGAAATCATGATAAAAATACCGCCACAACTGAGGAAACAATGCTGTATGTATCTGGCGGTGTTCAACCTCGTATAGAACCTTTCATAACGTTGTGAACAATGTATAAGTCTAATAGTCAGAGAAGATTCTAAAATTGCTACATGGTCTCCGCACCTCTGCATGGGTCGACGAGAATTTGTGGCTGTAATGCTGTAAAGGTTTTGGTATGACCCTGCCCTACAGTTAATGTTCCCACCTACAGTGAATGACCTACAGTGAATATAGTTTTCATTGACACTAGACTGACAAAATTGCAATTACAGTTTCCTAAAGTCTTGGCTGAGGTTGAGTCATAATGCGCTGAACTACATAATGTCTACGGATTAAGATTGTTTGTTTACCTCCATATATATACAGCCACAATCCTCTGCGCAGTAGACCCCAAAACATGAAACAGTTACGCAGCTCTACTCGCTGAGGAACCAACTAGTCCCGCACTCACAATCTGCTTTCTTCTGGAGTGTCTGACATTGTAGTGCGCACCACATAGTACGCAGTAACTACGTATACTGCAACACCCGGTGTTGCACGACAAGATAACACCGTGCAGCTACACCACGATTGATGTCTATGACCAGAGGTTGACCTGTGAGGAGCGATTGAAGTGGAGAATTCTGCAGGCAGCTGTTCTAGTTAACCTGGTCCACTTTTGCACTATAAATATTTATATATGGCTTACCATACACATTTTCATCTTTCACTCTGCAAACTCAGGTCACTTTGGTAAGTCTTTGCGACGAATGAAGAACAATGAAAACGATCGTTGCTTCCTGCTTGATTATGCATGCTAGCAATGTAATATCTCGTAGTAGGACACAGATGCTACGTGACGGCAGTAGAGATTCTATGATTCAACACTCTTTAGTAGCAATACGTACGCTTTTGAGGTATTCATCTACTACTCCTACTCCATTATACTCCTATGTGCGTAGAATACCATGAAAATATACGAATGTACGTATATGTGAATGTTCACTACACCCTAGCAGTTTTCCGAGAATTAGTTGTTACTTCGGTCGATATTCTCTTTAGTATTCACCTAAGGTTCAGACCATTATTATGTGTGTGTTTCTTATACATGGTTGGCAGAAACCTTGAAACTCAGAGAAATTAAATTAGGTCAGAGAAAGTCAGGAAACTATTACGAAATGTGCGAAAATCAGGGGGGAAATATTAAAAAATAAGTAGTAGTCAGCAAAAATGTTTTGCCTGGGAGTTTGAGAAAGCACATTTCGTATAACGTTTCCTGACAGTGTGATTGCTTCAAAATTTAAAATGGACAGAACAAAATATTCTCATGTGAATTAATCATGAACTAGCATCGTAGTGTAATGATAATTTACTTCAAAAGGGGCTGAGGGTATCTGCTGACCTGGTAGTCGTGTGGGTGGGCGGCTGAGGTTATGTAAAGATTATGTTATCAGTTTTAACGAAAACTTGAAAAAAGTGGTTCAGAGGGGACAAATGGATGTGTGTGTTAAGCTTTTTGACTGAAATACCAGTAAAGTGTGCATACATTTTTAAAAGTCTGGATTTAGGTCGTACTACATCTCAGCATATGTTAGATGCTTTCAATACTGAACTGCAGTGACTTCCTCGAAATAATATTCTCAAGTGTCCATCAATGGTGCAAACTCAAACCTGAATTTCGTAAAGAAACTAGATAAAGATATGAGAGAGAAGAATGCCCTTATGACAAAATGCTAGTCAAGATACCTATAGTTGTTTGTGGTCTTAATATTGTGGTAATTATTGTATTATATTAAACATTCGTTTTATATCGAAAACTCAACAGAAAAAGTTGTTGAGGAGAGTGCTGGTCGACTAACGAGAATGGTAGAGGCTGAACTTTCCTTAAAGATAATTTTACTAACAGAACAGCTTAGTGTATCTGCAGTCAGTGAAAGTTAGGAAGAGTCAGAAAAAATCACTTAAGAAATGTTGTGGCAACCATGTTATAGTAATTTTATGTGAATAGCACAATTGGAACGGGATGACAGGGTAACCAAAGTGAGAGACGAAGAAGTTCAAAGTTGGAAAGAAATTATAAATTATTTCTACAGTTTTATGCTTTTCAATATGAATATTTTTCCGCATTGGACTTTGATGTAGTTCTGTACAAAATATTTCCCTCATATATATTTCCTGTTATTTTAAAGGGTTAGCTCAACCTAAGTACTTTATAAGATGGATGGTTCAGAAGCCAATCAGTGTATGCCAAAGAAACTAAGAAAATGAGAGTTTTGGCCTCTGAATTCACACTCTTTTTAGTGGGTATTGATAGTGCTGCCATCTCTCAGATAATAATGAAATCATTGACTTACTTGTTTGTGCTTATGAAAGAACTTGTAATTCTCTATCGTTGACAACACGTAAGTCAATTTTCACTTTTTTTTTTACTTACACTGATTGGCTTCTGAACAATCCAAATGTCACTAGCACCTCTTTGTACCTAAGACCTCTCTCATAATAGATACACTAAAGCTATACTTTCTCAGAGAAACAACAGAAACATAAATAAAAAATCCCCTTCCCTTCAGTGTGTTAGAAGACATATAAAGAAGAGGTAGGAATCTTTTAAATTTCAATAAATCTTGCTAAAGGAGACACACCCAGATATTTTGGTATCGGAGGGAGAGAAGTCTGCTCACAATGTGGTATTACGGCAAATTCCATGCACTGAATTCCAGATGAGGCTTCATTGTTGCAATGGACAGTGCGTCGCAGACAGAGGGGCAAAGACGCATCAGCTTGTGTTTCACGGGAAACGGGATGTGTTGTGTATGCGTGTAGGGAAGTGGACTTTTTCCCAAAGACAATGTCTTTTTCTTTAACGGAAGAATATCAATGCCTTATTTCTATTCTAAGCAGTCTCTCGTAAACGATATTGCAGAAAAGCAATAAAGGTGAAAGCTCTAAATTCTTCTCTCAAAGTTTCTTTTCTTTTTCTTCTTTTTTCCGGTGGAAGCACGATATTGACTTTCGGTTTCGTGGTCAGAAAAATAAGGAACAAATACAGTTTGCTGAATTAATGGAAAATTCTTACTCTTCCGTACACTAACACTAAGAAAACTTACTCTTCTTCTAATTTAAAAATGAAATAATCATTAAATACTCAAATGATATAATTGATTATACGTTTCAATAGCAATTTCTGTAAATTAAACAACCAAATGTATTTCTAAAACTCAGACTTAAGAATTCATTTATTTCTCGAATCTCATATTAAGCACATAGTTAACCAATGCCAAACAAATTAATTAGAGCCAAGGGTGAGTGCAGCAGAGAGAGAGAGAGAGTTCCAGTCT
The DNA here is from genome assembly GCA_022664845.1 of Lepisma saccharinum. NCBI lineage: Eukaryota > Metazoa > Arthropoda > Insecta > Zygentoma > Lepismatidae > Lepisma > Lepisma saccharinum. The sequence continues at coordinate 93,620 of JAGDQP010001302.1, read as the reverse complement.
TAGGCAGATGGTAAGTCCTGCAAACTATAGGCTTAGTCTCGATCGTCAAAATAATAAATCTACAATCTATCTTCATGTTGTAGTTATCAAGATTAGATCACACTCGTTTATAAAATTTACCACGCCTAATCTTATTCTCATAAGTGCTCTGATTCTACCATAATTAGTGTAATAACTTCTGTGGTCTAACCAAATTTCATTCCATAAATGTTTTAGTGCTTTCGCATTTCATTCTGAACACTTGATCCTACCACATGTGATGTGATCACTGTAGTTGTCCTATCACAATTCATGAAATCACTGTTTTGGTTCTGCAACATCTGATTCTAATCAATGTCGTGATCTTATCCCCCACTTATCTGGTCACTGCTGCGGTTCTACCAAGTCTGTTGTGATCACTGCTTTAACCCTATTACAACTCACTCTGAACACTGTTTTGACTCTGCCACATCTGATATTATGACTACAGTGGTCCTACCAAATCTATTTTGATCACTGCTTTGGTTCCACCACATTGATGTGATGTCTGCTGTGCTGTGATCTGATTGTATATTTTGTGTTCCACTTACCTCCTAAACTATCCTAAATCTTCTACAATTTCTGGTAAGCTAATAGCTGTGTCCTGCTTGTACTAATTTTCTCCTGCAGTTTACACCGGATTCAGTGACGTTACTAACTGACTGCGCCGCCCCCGCAACTTTCAGTTGGTGCACCCTTTATTATCACTGCGTCACATCCTCTGCTCATCCAAAGTTCGTGCGCTCCCCTATACACACGGTGATGGTCACGTAGGTGGTTTCTACACTCCTAGCAAAGTGTTTTGATAAATTACGTCCTTAATTACTGAAAGTAAAGCATTATTAAATTATGTTAGAATTTCTATCCTGTTTTTCCGCATCTTGAAAGCAATTATTTAATTCAAGTTTATATTTCTTCAATATTTCAACTGATGAGTGAATGCACGGGAAACGGGACAAAAACTTCGCCGTTATGTATTAGAAACTTCTCGAACTTAAATTACGTTTTATTGTAAATAGAAAACATATTTGAGCGTTCTAGCCTACATAGCATAGCCGTAATATTGTCGTTGCTATAGGATGTAGAAATTTTGAAAGTAGGTTAAACTTTGACATGTTTAAATATGTATAGTTTTGTTCTGTTTAAAGGTACGCACTTCATGCATAATTGACTTAACTTGTAACTCCCTTTGAACTAAAATATCGAAGTTGAAATTTCTACTGTAGTTGTTCCTAACATAAGTGTATAAATTGTGAGAAAAACAGATTTTTGTATTTTGTTCTACCAGAGATATTGGACCTTCAATATGCATAAAATACAAATTTTTCGATTTTCATCTATTGACATGTTTCTTGGTAATCGTCCTTCCGCCCTGGCAAGCATTATAAACATCGATTACATAATTATGTCAGTGCGTGACGCTCCTCATAATACAAAAAGTACTATACACTGCAGAATACTTGACGAAAAGTAAATTGCTTTTATATGGTACGGTAGAGTCAAATGCTGAATATAAAAGTATTTGAAACTTGTTTTCTAATCCTAATAGATTTTGTGTAAATAATCAACATAGCATGGTTAGTGCGTGACTTTCTCAGATTATGGTGAGCGTGCGACTTTCAATGTACTACGTAAAGTACTGTACACAGCAGAATAGTTGGTGAAAAGTAAAGTGCTTTCATGTGGTGCATTAGAGTCAAATGCTGAACCCAAAAAAATGTTTCAAACGTGTTTCCTAATCACAATAAATTTTGTGCAAAACATCAACGAGCAATACCATGCGTCACAAAGAGACATTCAGAATATACTTCTCGACTTTAATTGCGGTATATCTCCGAGAAGTTAAAAAATACAAATTGTACATATGATACGCTAGCAGAAATATTGGAGATCACGTTCTCGATTAAATAACACGTATTTATTAAAAATATTATTTGTTATATAATATTAAAGTTGCGAACCCGCACATACACTTTGATATACATTTCACCAAACTCTCTGAAAGTATGGGCCAACAAAACTATCTAATGTACTACTTAATACGGGAATGTTTGAAGTTTTATTTTCATAAAAACAATATCAGGTTGTAGGTAGTAACAGCATACAGGAAGATTAAAAGAGTCTGACGTACTGACATGATCATGCAATCGAGTTTAAATTACAATACTTACAAGGCAGTAAACAAGACTAGAAAGAAATAGGTCATTCATTTATGTTAATATACACGGTAAAAGAAGAAGCTTAATATGTATATATTTTAAATTTTGCATTCCAATATTTTTACTTGTGTAACTCATAATTAAAATTATTAAAATCGTAGCTTTTTTAACTTTTTAAATAATCCAACAACAGAAGCTGATTATGCATTTGGACTAAAACTTACTAAAGTATTTTTAGTAGACACACGTTTTATACCCAGGGCTGCAGGTTGCATTTTTGGAAGCAATTTCCGATATTGGCGTCCCTTCGAAGGAGCCAAAATTGTACAACGCCCCCTCCTTATTTGCATTTGGCGCATCCAGTAATGTGCTTGGGGACGTGATTCACCCAGACTTCTCTGTAGGGGAAAAAATTGTGCTGTGTACGGAGAAGGTACTTTATCAAAATCTACTGCGCGGAAATGGTTCACTCGCATTCGTTCTGGTAATTTTGATGTGAAAGATGAGCCACGCTCTGCTCATTCAATCACTGAAAAAGGTGATGAAATTCTTAAAAAGGTCCAGCAAGATAAGCATATCAACAGTATCGATATCAACAGTATGGAACTAGGCATTGACCACAAAACTGTGTTGAACCATTTACACAAAGCTGGCTACAAAAAGAAACTCGATGTATGGGTTCCGCATGAGTTGAGCGAGAAAAACATGATCGACCGAATGATCATCTGCGATCACCGCTGAAACTCTATGAAAGCGAGCCATTTCTGAAACGTGTTACATATAACCAGTGATGAAAAATGTATCACGTACGACAATCGGGAGCGTAAAAGATCGTGGAGAAGGGATGGTGGGCCGTCACAAGCGTTCGCGAAGACCGGATTGACGCCGAACAAGGTGATACTGTGTATGTGGTGGGACTGGAAGGGAATCGTCCACCATGAGCTACTTCCTGTTGGTCAGACGATTAATTCTCAACTCTACTGTGAACAACTAGAGAGATTAGGCCAGGCAATTGAAAGAAAACGCACGAATTGAATAATAGGAAAGGTGCTGTGACAACGCCCGACCACGTACTTCGTTGATGACCCGTCAAAAATTGCGCGAACTTGGTTGGGAAGTTTTTATGCATCCACCGTATAGTCCAGACATAGCACCCTCGGACTATCCGATCTCTGCAGAACTCTGTCAATGGAATTAAGCTGGTTTCACAAGAAGCCTGTGAAAACCACTTGATTCAGTCTTTCAACCAGAAACCACAGAATTTCTTCACCGATGGCATCATGGCTCTACCCGCAAAATGGCGAGACATTGTCGATAATAATGGAGCATATTTGGTTTAAATAAATTCATTTGCACCCTAGCAGAAAATCAGTTGATGTTTACTAAAAAACGCCCGGATCTTTTTCCCAGAGCCAATAGTTTGCCGGTTTGACTACCTCCAAATTCGCTAATTTGACGTGACTAGCAATTTATTAGCAACGGCTATCTTAGTTTTTTTCGATCCGACACCCCGCAGGGGGGCGAAAAACCTCTCGAATGATCACCAACAGCGAGAAATCAACTAGTATTATATAAAAGTGTAGGAAATGGTTTGAATGAGGCCTCATCACGCCTAAACCACTGAACCGATCCAAGCCATTCATCGTACATAGGTAGACTTTGACTCGGACGAGGATTGTATAATTTCAATTTGAGTAATCAGTGGTGGCAACCTTTTTAAAAAGTAATATTGAAAATTACTTGCAAACTATTGACAGCATACGCACCAAACTCTGCATGTAGCTATTTGGAGAGGTCAAGTGGGTAACCCAAACGATTGTGCTGTGAGAATTACCAACTTTTTTTTGAAAAAAATATTATTTAGAATACCTTCCATACCGATGTCCCTATCTGCAATAAACATGACATTTGGGACTGGTACCGTTCATGAGAGTTAGATCGTCGAACTATAGATCATCGTTAGGACGCTTGATTTGTAGTAGTAGACGCCATTCAAGACACAAATAATCTCGATGAGGATACATTTGTAGCTCCTCATGGACTATACGCATGTTACCCAGGAAGATTGAACAGTAGTGATATTTTGGAATTTCTATATTCCGATACTCTGCAATTCCAGAATTCAAAATTCCGACACTCCGCAATTCCAACTTTCTGCAATTTTGACTATCCAACATTTCGAAATTTCAAAAAATTGCCTTCTTATTACCGGAATCCAGATTACAATCCGAACGATCGTAAGTTTGTCTCCGGACAGAAAACTTTATACACTAACTTTTATTTGAGTTCTCATCGTAAGTGGCATTGACTGATCACTCGCTATGATTACCACCGTTCTCAGTGAGAACATAATATAAGGTATTAAGTCAATGCGTGTGAAAAATCAACCTTAAAACTGAGTAGTTGAAAATGGATATTTTTCAGTCTTTTGTGTTGCTACTTCCCATTTCTTTGCGTTTAGGACTAGAGGTATGAGCGAGGCAAAAAAATTCAAAAAACAGTAGGAGATAACCATGGTTACCACAGTGTGATGGAATGGCAGACTACTTGATATGATATTTTCTGCTTCAAGAGACGAGAAAAACGCTGGAGGGTAGAAATTTTAGCTGACACTTCTTCGTAACGGCAAAGGCGAAAAGGAAATTGACTATACGCGAGAAGAATAAAGAAAGCTGGCGATGGAGGATGTGAAAAATATATAGATTGGAAATTGAAAGATACGAGCACAGAGTTCGTAGAGATGATTTTATTTCTCTTTTGAGTTAAATTCTGCCCTCCCGTTCATCTTACGGGCGGAATTTTTCCCCTCCTCTTCATGCTGATTTCACTTCTTCAGGGGAAACATTATTCACAAAGAATAGGCCATTTAACCCCCTTTTGCAGACTCCGCGTCTTCCTTTAATTTCCTCCATTCGTACGAAAATAAAATTGAAACGAACATCAAATGTTAGTTTGATGTGATTTTAACTCTAATTTATAGAACGCTTCATGTTTTATTTAAAAAGAATATCCTTCTCCCTTATTCATATGTAGAAACGAAATTTACGTAATTATTGTAGGGGATATAATTATGTGTGAATAGCGTTGCTATGAAGCGATCACACTTTTCTTTATAATGCAATAATTTACGCTGAAATAACGATCTGGAAAATAAGTTTTTATTCGAAGTAACTACCTTGGAAGAAGGAATCTAATAAACTCTTTAAATGGAGCTTCATTATCTTGTTTGATATTGTAATTTAATTTCTCAGGCATGAACAGGGCATGCTCCTTACACAACTTGAATGTCTGTCGGTAGCTTCAACACTGGAGAAGATATATAACAATATCTCACAGAACTGCGCTTTTGAGACTGGTAGTTCTTTAAGAAATGATAGTTCTTTAAGAGATAATTAGTATTATACAAGGTGTTTAAGAAATGATGGGCAGAATTTCAAGGGCGATTTCCTGGTCTGAAACATAAAAAGAAGTTCTCGCGAAGGTTATTGGAGCTAGTACGTACCCACATAGTGCAAGTCAATGCCATGAATGAAGTAATACCTCAACAAATGACGCAAAACATACCAGAATAGCAAATCATAATCACATTGTACCCAAATTTGAGCAAAATTTATGTTTAAAGAGGGCAGTTTAGAGGGGGATTTCTATTCCTGTCTATTGCATAATGTAAATTCCTTGACAATGAAGTTCTTGCATGAAGGTACTTTATGCGGTACTTTATCACAAAATTTGCGCAAATCCAAGTATTGGATGATTAGCTAAGCTATGCCTCTTACGTTAGAATTTGTCGAGATACAGTCATTTGTGACGATTACGTCTTTGAACGCCTCTCATCAGAAAACTTTCGAAATTTCATGAACTTAGCTTTCTTTCGATATCAAGAGTTTGCATTTCATTTTATGACTATCTTCTTCTAAGAACTCTGTACAAGCATCCTTATTTGAATATGTTACTCTTGTCTGTAAAACATACTATCTCTGCAGAGAGCTCCTCTCCTTTCTCATCATTAGGCGCTACATATTTGTGTGAAGCATTCCCAATGACAAAAATGAAACGCAGAGTCTCCGATTACATGCGTGTCACGTTGGCAAAGATCATATTTTCATACAATGTTTATTAACTACGATTAAGTTTACCGTAAAACACAATCAGGGAAAAGCAAGCAGTAATTAGTACAACACCACCAAAAGTACTTACTTTTAATTTATTTTGAAATAATTAATCAATGTTTGCGGAATTTACTGAAATATTGGGTTGGCCCATAAGTAATGGCGTTTTTTTTAAATTGAAAAATGTTGCGAGAAATATATAATGTTTTGGCAATGCGTTCTGTGTTATTCGATAGAGAATTATGTGCTCTACAAAATAGTGTATTTAGTTTATTTATGCTGATATACTTTTTGTTCTTTTCAGGCCATTAAAATGGAGTGCCAAGTCGACAAAAAAGGGCATTTTCAACACCTTCTGCTTTTTGCGTTTAATCGAGGTGTCAAAGCCACAGAAGCTGCTCGAGAAATTTGTGAAGTGGATTGCGAAAAAGCGATGCCTCTGAGGACGGCTCAAAATTGGTTTAAGCGATTCAAAGACGGCAATTTCGACTTCAAAGACATGCATCGCACCGGACGCTCCGTTCAGTTCGATAATCAGCGACTGAATCAGCTTATTCACAAAGATCCACGCGGGAATTGGCAGAGATAATGGAATATTTCCATAGTACCATCGAGTGTCACCTTCACTCGATGGGAAAGGTTCAAAAGTTGGGCGCATTGGTTCCGCATGCTTTGAACGACAACAACAAAAATCAAGGAGCCAAGATCGCCGCAAGTTTGCTTGCCCGTCATCAGTCAACTCATGGACACAAGCAGCGATTCCTCTACCGAATTGATACCGGCGACAAAAAATGGTTCCTGTACGTCAATATGAAGCAGCGCAAAGAATGACTTAGCCCCGACAAACGGGCGATTCTGCGAGCAAAACAAGATCTTCACACGCGCGAAACGATGTTGTGCTATTGTGGTACTGGGAAGGCATGATATACTACGAATTGTTTGATCGGAAGCAAACAGTGAATGCGGAGCTTTACGTCTAACAAATACAACGACTCAACAACGCTATCCAGCAAAAACGACCTGATCGACGACATGGCGGTCTTCTGCAACACGACAACGCCCGCCCTCACATCGCCAATATGACCAAGGAAGCCATTCAAACGCTTGGCTGGGAAGTGCTACCATATCCTCCGTATTCTCCCGACTTGGCGCCTTCGGATTTCCATCTGTTCCGATCCCTCTCGACTGTATTGCGTGTCGCTTCGTTCAATAATGACGTGGAATTGAAGGCTTGGTTGGACGATTTCTTCGAGTCGAAACCAGGTGATTTCTAACGTCGAGGTATTGAACAGGTTGTTGAATGTTGGGAAGAAGTTGTAAACAGCAACGGAAAATATAATTGATTTATTTGTTGTTTATTTTTGTGGAAACCTAAACTTAAAAAAAAAAAATGCAAAACGCCAAAAATCTAACAAAAGGCCAACAATTCTCGGTTAGTTGTAGAATAATAACATCTGCTTTTTTCACTTAAACACCCTGAAGGATCTTGTCATTTACACAACAAGAAAAAAACACTAACTTAAAGAAACTACATAATGCAGATATTTCCATTATTTGGGTCAACTCAAAAATTTGGAATACCTTGTGTATCATATTACGTGTTTAAAATTGATTTGTACTTCATATATGAATTAAGCTGCAAGAAGTTAGTAACAAAGACCATCTATGATTTTAGATGTACTTTCTTTTATAGAAACACCTTAGGTATAGTTACTGTCTTTTATTGTTGTTGTTGTTGTTGTTGTTGTTTAGTTAACAACGGTTACCATACATCAAGGTTACTGTGTAAATGAAACTATAAGGTAACTAAAAAAGTTTTTGCCATTCTAGAGCAATGATAAAAAAAGAGCAATACAGTGGGCGGTCTCACCTTTAGGTTTCGAAGTAAGCTCTATCAGCATCCAACACCTTTTGCCAACGTTCCTGTATCTGCACAATACTCTGATGAGAAAAGTCGGCTGTCTGCGAGACAAAGAAGTCTGTGAGTGTGTTCCGCTGTCGACAGGAGGTGGTTGTAGAGGGAATGAAACAGGTTATATTCTGTTTGCACAAGGTCTACTGAATGTGGTGCATGGCACATTGTCTCCCAGCCAAGTTTCTGAATGGTCTCCCGGGTCCTCTTTGCCACATGTGGCTTGAAATTGTCATGGAGAAACAGCACACCCTTCCGATTCACCAATGTCGGCTCCTTCTGCCGCAATGCATGGTGCACCCTTTGCAACAGCTGTGAGTAGAGGTCAGCAGTTATGGTTTTACCAGGTGAAAGGAGCTCATAATGCACCACTTGGCGACAAGTCCACCATAGAGAGGGCATAGTCTTTCGTAGGTGCAGAGGTGGTCTTGAGGTGTGATGAAGAGGGTCATGTGGCGACAACCAATGTCTGGTACGATTGGGAGTGTCATAGAGGACCCACTTTTCGTCACCAGTGAGCAAGCTATCAAATATGGGTGTGTTCAGGTTCCGAGTGAGCAAGGACAAACAGGCTCACTCGTTGTTCCTTGTTGACTGCCGACAATGTGTGGGGTACCCACTTGCATAACCTGTAAGACGTCCCTATCACATGCAGGTGCAGTCTGACTACGTTTTCAGAAACACGAAACCTTTCTGCAAGTTTGTCACACGTAAGACCACTGTCCTCCTCGATGGCTGCTTTCACGGCCTCGTCATCCAACACACTTGGTCGTCCACTGCGAGGTTCATCAGTAAGGCTCACATCTCCCGAACGGAATTTCTGGAGCTAATGCCTGGCTGTACATTCGTTCACGGCATTCTCACCAAATGCCTGGCATATGCGGCGACTTGATGCGGCAGCTGACAGCCCCGCTTTAAAGTCATACAACAAACACACCCGAACAAGCTGCTTCGATACCTCCATTTCTCTTTTACACTGGACTAGCTATGACTGCTGTGTGTGACCACCGTGCCTGTATTCTGAAGGTCGATGGTCAGATTAACTCCCGATCACTTGGCAGGGACGTGCGTCATTTCGTTTCCTCTCTGTGAGCGCATGATTATGGGATGTAAAAAATGGAAAAACTTTTTTCGGTTACCTTGTACATTAATTATTTCTTACTACAATATTTACAGAATAGTTCATCAATGAAAATCTTCACACCCAGTACAATTCATATCTTGACTCTTCACACGGCAGTCAGCAACTGACTTACCTGAGAGACGGCAAACTTTCCATATACAGAGATATTGGTCGTGATGGGCAAACAAAAAAAGGAAAATATTTTTTTCCCCTGGGTTTAAACCCGTTTTTGTTTCCATTTGGGGAAAATATGAGTTTTATTTTCGTATAACGACGAGAAAAAATATATATCTTTTATCTACTCGTATTTGCTATACTTTTAGTGTATCTGTCTTGATATGGAAAAAATTACAGGTTCTTTAGAAATATAATAATACAGTTCTCATAAATTTTACAATATTATGAAAAGTGCTTAACAGAGAGTCACTCAAATTCATCTTTCGTCGGGATACCTTTGTAAATTATAATAATATGATAGTTCCAGTAATCTATGTGAAAAGCATATTGATGTACAAACAAGTTGTGCATGTACAAACAGGCCGGAAAGAGAAAAGGGAAATTTTCTAAAGAAAACGGGATTTATTTCGCGAACCCAAAAATACTTGGTTTAATTACGATTTTCTAATATCCACTATTTAGCACGTCTTATGCATTTGTTTAAGTTTAGTAAGATTAAAGGTTCTTACGTTAAAAAAATGTGCAAATACTTTCTACTTATTGAAGAAATGCATTAGCGCCCTTGTGCAGGAGAGAGAAGTTCCAGCCACTTAAGCCTTTTGGCATCTTTGACTCAGACCTTCGAAACTTAATTAATGCTTCAAAACTTTGTCAGAAACAGTTCCAATAAGCATATGTTTTTTCTAAATTATATTTTAAACAAGAACTAACATTTTAAGTAAGTACTTTATTGATTATCAAATGTTGTCAGGTCCACCGTAAAAGTAAAAAAAAAAAAAAAAAAAAAATCCAAAGTAGCATGAAAAATAAAGTAAAAACTTTCTTCCTGGTTCTTTTCCGGCTTTGGCTAGTGAAAAGCCGACTATGATGTAAACTTTTGAAAGGATGAAGAAAACTGATCCACCACACATATAAAACGGTAATCCCAATTTAATATGTGGGATGACATTTTCTCCACATTTCCAAATGTGTAGGTCTTTCGGCAGAATTTACATTCCCCCCTATTTATTTGCTTTCTGTGTGTACGCTTTCCAAATATCCCTTTTACGCCGTCCCATTCTTAAAGCTAACGTTTATGAAATACCAACAATAGAGATAACACAGCCAGACAAACCTCTTGCGTGAGTTAATAACGTTTCCAATGTTACCAGAATCAAAGAAGTTAAGTGATTAAAATTGGCGTAGGTTACACTGGTAAAGATTCTGAAAATTAAAATCAACTAAAAATAACGTATTTTAGCTTTATTACTATAAACCCATTTTTTGAATGGGAAAATAATATAAAAAAAAAACGGGTTTAAACCCAAAGTATATTTTCCCTCCCGTTGTTTTTTTTTCCCTCGCCCATCTCTAGTCGTGACTGTGATAATTTAATACTTAGAAAACAGGACCGACAAATGAACAATTAGATTTCCAGCCTCAGTCACAACAGCTATCAACTTTTCTTCGAATTTTTCATCAGTGATTTTATAACTTGTTTGACATCAAACAAAGGACGCTGTAAACATTTTATACTCGCATAGGCTGGAAAGTGTATCAATCAGAGTTAATTGATCTCTTTTGTATAAAATCTCGTTACACAAATTCGTTGCTATTTTGTTTAACGATCAATACAATGGTCGTAGTACATATCCTTGCAACGAAATCACACGTTTTGAAACTGGGAGTTTCTTCCTAAATCGTTAATTTGAAGAGTACTCTGTAAAATACATTGTAACTACAGCACTAAGTACTCGGTAGCTAAACTACTATCAAGCAAATGTAAAAAGGCTTCTACCACGAACTATGTCATTTAGTTAAAGAGGGTTCGTAATGACGATTAACTGAAATCTCTATTGTGTAAGTGTGCCTATGCTGACCGCAGCACAAAATCCAATTAGTAGCTTTTCGAGTTCAAGTACTCTTTTGCTAGCAATCAACGACCAATTGGGAATGCTTTTTAACATCATTACGGGCACGACACTCTCGTGCAGAACCACACAAAGAAAAAAGATAGAGCAGCTGTCCAAAAAAGTCATTCGCGGAAGTGAAGAAACATTTTTAGCATAAGGCGTGGTAAGGGGGTAGAGGAACAACAATAAAGATTTAGACCAAACAAGTCCCAAGTGCTTTATTGTGTTTATTAACAAATTAAACATCTGTATGTTCATTTCAAAGAAACTAAAAATTTATAGTAGAAACATTTAAAGTGTTTCATCATTTTCCACAAGTATTCTCTCTATAATTTTGATTGACGACCCTTGTAATAAAAACATACTACTTATTGAAGAACTGGGCTCTTATCTATGCCATACGGATGACTGATAACGTTCGTCACCAAGCACTGAATGTGGGAAATGGTAGAAATGACGTTAGCCTAGGTTTCGAAATTTGCCTGGGAAACTGAGGAAGAGTTTGAAAATCCTCAATCAAAATAACTGGTAGGGAGTCTCGAACCTTCTTGCCTTCCCAGTGCTGAGCCGCGACTTTGTACACTAATCTAGACCACGGAAACTAAATTTAAAATCTTCTTATAATCCTTGAGTAAAAGATCACAAAACTGTTAAGAAAAACGCCAAATGAGTTGAGGTGTCGTATAACCATGCACGTGGACTAATTTTGTCCTTGATAATACATCAAATTATCGGTGCGTCAATCGCTTCCTTGCTAACCATTGACCTATCTAACTACTAATGGAAATATTACATTCAGTATAAGAATTATCTACAGATAAATAGGTGTGCGAATGGAAATGTTTTATCAAAAATTATATCACAACTAAAAAAAAAAAAATATTATTCCTACCTAGGATCAGTGACAAAATTATGTAAGACGAATAAGGAAAAACAAAACTAAAGAGTTGATGGTGGACAGAGTGAAAATCAGCCAACAATGTGTCAGAAGAATAGTGTTCTTAAATTAATACGATAGCGTAAAAGGTACTAAGGAAAATTACTTTTCTGCGTACCTATAAGAAAAGAGTAACTAAACATTTGGTAAGCAATATTACGCAGTATGGTATCAAGTATGGAGAATTTTATTATCGAGTGTAGAGCAGAAACATAGACTATCCGAAGGAGCGTCGGAAAAAAAAGAAGACTGCAAAATGTGGATTTAAAGAACAATGAGAAAAGGTCTGTTGGGTAAAAAAGTTACTGGAAAGAACTGCAGTCTTAAGGAAGTACAGTAAATGCTAGATGGGGAGAATCATTGCATTCACAGACTTTATACTTTCAAAGATAAGATGAGGGCATGGTTGAAGAAATTAGGAAGATGAAGAAGGTGGAGGCAAAAGATGTCTCATACGCAAACCAAAGGAAACGGATCAGATCGGAATGATAGAAGGCTCTTAAACTTGTTTTTTTATGACCTTCTGATATTTGAAGAACGCTAATGAGAACTATCTTGGACCCCAAGACTTATGGGAAGTCACCTATCGCTGAGGTATACATAGTGGTGGGGAAGGCCAATTATAGTAACGAATGGCATCACAAGGTGTTATATACACTGTCATTTTGCGCAGGATTCAAACCCAGGCGTGATTCGGATGGCGTTAATAGAAAGACGTATCCTTAGAACATACGTGCTTGGTTTGATCAAATAGCATGTCGAAGTCAAATTCGCTACAGGTATAAATGTAAGCACGAGGTTCAAAAGATGAACACGATGAGGAGTTTTTTCCACACAACTTGCCAGAATGACCATACAACATACAATTATATCATTAATTACAAGATCAGCCACCGTACCGACCGACATTCTACTTAAGTCGCATATTCTAACAAGTATTTCGTGTGGTAGTGTCTGTGAACGCTTGTAGTGTGGGTATGTTCTGCTGCCATTTGGTAGTACAACCCAGGTGCATTCAGTGTTTTTGCTTGTCTTTATTTTTAAGTTTAGTGGAAACATACAGGAAAAAATCGCAATAAACTGGAATATAGTCGGATTGTCCGTATATTGTCAGAAAGAAACCTAGGACCAGTGTTGTAAATGTGTTCAGAATTGTGTTAAGGTTTTGGTCAATGAACGAGACAGGAAGGAATGTCTCAAGACATGCTGGACGAGGTCTTTCACGATGAACCTAAGTAGCGAGAGACGTTATCTATTTTAGCTGCAAAATGTAACTGTCGGATATTGTTTACCAACCTGTTATCAAATGTTCGGCAAAGTTGTTTCCACCTGTATAATTCATGTTGATATCAATTGTACTTGAACAAAAAGTAGAATGGGACAGTGTTCTGTTCACATACAAGGGTTTCTTCAGACTAATGTCAGCTTCTGTAAATAAGTCGTGTATCTAGCACTTGGTGCTATAATAGTAAACATCATGGCAATGGATGAAATTGTGCTGGGGAATTCACGTCTAAGGTGGTATAATGAAGTCATTCTTCATTGAGGTCGAGTTTTTCGTGAAGTTATCAGCCCTGAGTTCGCTTTATGAGTAGCAATGCTCACCCACCGTACAGGAGCTATCGTATATCTGTTTGTAGCAGACAATATCTATCAAAAGCAGTGTCATATATATTTTCTAGGTTTCAATCCGATAAAATGTGCTCGAAGTGTTTCATAGAGAAGTATAGCAGAAATGGCACCAACAGTAATAATGATTCCGGAGTTCAAAACAACATTTGGAGAGAATTGAAAAGTGTACCGTAGGAACTGCAAAACAATTTTGTTTTAGTGAGCCATGCCTTTCTCAATATGTTAGAGAAGAGAATGCAACACGTTATTTTGGCGTTGTTCATGAAATTCAGAATGTGTTCTTTGTGTCCCTCTGGCGTTCAACAAAACAGGTTGATGTACCAGCTTTACATTTCAGATGATTAGGGCCTATGTGATGTACTGACAATTAAGCTGCATGTATAACTGTATACAAACATTAGTGAATAAACAACTTACGTATGTAAAACCATGATACGTAGTAAGTGCTTCCATTCTGAAATCATCGTATTATCTTTCGTTAAACAATGAGTACAAATAGAGCCTCAAAGACCTTATGTAAGAAGAGATATTGGGTTTCGAAAACATGCCAAATGAAACAACAAAGAATAGTATGAAGTAGTAGAAAAGCCAAGGATATCAATTGGATATGCGAGAAAAGAAACTGAAGAAAAAGAAAGGTGCCAGAAACAAAGAGGGTGGAAAATATTTGCTGAAGTGGGAAAAGAAGATAAATGACGGAGAAGGATACTTAGAAACCAGAGACTATAGAGGAGGAGGAACGTGGAAGAGTAAGCACGACGATGAAGATGTCGCTCTGATAAATCGTTTGTCGTTTTTCTGGAACATCCTATACGAAGTGGGAAATCGATAGTTTCGTATGTGGCGTGACTGAGAAAAAAAAAAAGAAGACAAATCGGTAAATGGCTATGGAAAAAGGGAAATACTATCGACCGAAAAGGGTTTATTAATGTTCTTTGCGTTTGCGAAAAGTTAATGTTTGATACAGGTTTCTAAGAGTTATTTGACAACAGTGAAGGAAACATGTCTAGAAGACAAATTAAGATGTGACCCATTCAAATAAAAGAAATATTCGTATAAGAATGTGCCACAATACCTGTGCACGCTTTTCTATTGGGTAGTTAGACTAGTAACAAAACGGTACAATTCCTCTAGTTTTAGTAGTGCTTTCGCAGTAGCTTGGATTGCCGGCAGCTTTGTTGCTTCAGCGTCTTTCATAAGTTCTTTAAACGTTATTAACTTAATTGTATGAGCCAACCAGGCAACTGTATAAAGGATGACGTTCTTTGACGAGAACTCTTCCAAGGGCTTGGAAGAGAACGGTAGGAGGCTGATTGTCTAAGTATAATACCGCCATTCGGATGGTGAAACTAAGGTAAACCCTCGGTAATGTAAGTATGGTGCACAGCAGGGACGTTCACAGTGTATATTCGAAGTCTGCCGAACTTAAATCCAGGATATAAAGTCAATAATTTGTCAAACTAAAAACTACATTCAATTTCCCCTAGTGTAGTGCTCAACATAAGAGACTAGACATAACAGTGAGACGCTAAGTTAGAATTCCGATCGATGAAAGGTTGAATAAAAGAACAGTTATGATATGAAGACAACATGATAGAAAATGTATCAAAATCTCAATAAGTACAATCCGACTCGTAGAAAATAGCATATGAGAAGTATCTAAGTTCGTTAGGATGCACAATTATGCTAATATAAACCACCACTCTCTGAAGATTAAAAATTAACAATTCAAAAGTCACGCTTATAACGTTGACTTACTCAGCGTTGGCAGCTTCTGAAAGCACTTGAAATTGGAAATTTTTCGATCAGTCATGTTCTATGAATCTGAGGATATAGGTATATTTTAGAAAGTTAATGTCAATGTGCACCAGGTATGAATTAGCTTGCTAACTCGGGGGTTGTCATTATATTCCTTAGGAAATAATAATGCAACATTTGTCTGCCAAGTTTTACTTGAATGTGTAGTTTTCGAGTCAGTAGAAGGTAAATATTGAACAGATAGTAACACTGTAAAGAACTCTGTTGATGGGTAAGCTTTATATGCGATGGGCGTATATATTAGTTGCCTAGTAATTCGCAAGTCTGGGTTCAATAGCTGAGTGCAGAAAACAATCCACTAAATCTCCAAACATCCTATGTTATTAACAGCCTTTGGAGTACGTCCTGATCCATATGGAGAAGAAACGGGACTCTTTATCAATATCGGTTCCATTGAAATTTCAACATTCTTCCCAAACACCTCATAAGGTACGTGCCAAATCTCGAACGAGAGAAAGAAGAAAAGGATTAATCATTTCTTGAGCACTCTGTACTTGTTCTTTACATGAAAATATCTGCTTTTGAATTGTCAGTACATTCATTTTATTGTAACCTTTTCCTTGCGGTCGATGTTTCCTGAGTCAACGTTCAATCTTCGTACAAGTTTATATCGTTTCTCCCTCGGTTGATTCAAAGTGAAAGAGATTATTATTATTGTGCCAATGTGACAAAAACTTTTCGCAAAAACATCAACCAAAAGACGAAAACAAACAGTTGCACATTTCAAAAAGAAAGGTTTAGAAGTTGCTCAAATATCCGATTTGTCAGTTGCGGAAACTTTCAAAGATCCTTGTAGTTGACAGTAATTTCATAAAATTTATGAAAGACCTACTGCGCATACAATCAAAAATAGAATACAGTTCTTGTACAGTTTTGTACACATCTTCTTTGAAACTTTTTTCTCACTTTCTGCACCACAAGAGTAAACTTGTATAATAAGTGTAGTGATTTTATCCTGTCTTTCTTAAGGAAGATGTTGTACCCTTGTTGTGCACTCATTTTTTGCTTATGATCACTTTTCACCCACACACAATTTGAACACCAAACGTTATGTGAATATCATGCATGCGATATGTCGTCAAAAATCTAATATGCATGACAAGTAATGATACATCTGTCGCCCATTTCGCGTTTGGTGTTTTTTATAATCAGCGTTTTAGTCAAAAGGATTTTCACCTAAATTTTGACTAAAAATTAAGATCACTTGATCCGCTGAATATCAACCAATTATGTTTAGAAATAAGAGCTAACAGTAAATAGAAATGTACAATTTAGACATGAGAAGTATAGAATGAAAACTAAAATGATAAAAGCTCTCTTCTTTCCCATGCTGTATCATCATACGGTATATCCTGGGCGTCTCCGAAATAGTGGCTCAAACTTTTCGAGTTTTATGAACACCAAATTCCAGGATTTAGGTTTGTGGAATGGAGACGTGTATATTCTTACTGTATTTCCTGTATGTTTTTGTGTTTATCTACTTGCAAAAAGGAAGACGATATTTTAAAATTACTACTCTTACAAGTAAACTATATGATGATTTCTTGAGCTACCCAGTATTTGCCAATGACTCAAGCAGTTTGCAACCATTGCATTAGTCGTCTATTTTTATCCTCAGGTCGTTAAAGAAAATAAACATTTCTCTTCCTTTGGTTCATTTTAGCTCCCGTGACGTGGATATATTTAAGAAAACGTTTCCCTCTTTAACCTATCCAGAATGACGGGAGTATGGAAACATTTCGTATATTTCAACTCCCTTACATTGAAATATATGGAGTGTTGTTAGATATATGAACCTGTCATTGCAAACAATATGGAGGTTCGCGTGGAGCAGCGTTTTGCAGCTCTCATTTGGTAAAAAGGAAACACCTCAACCCCAGAGAAGATGGTGATACTGTGGCGAGAGAATATATATATAAGACCTGTTTTTTTTCTCTCTCGCTGATGTATTTTTCTCCCCTTTTGGCTTTAGTTTGTGTTACACATCTGTCTTGCTCTTCTAAAGATGTAAAAACGAGCGGGTAGAAACATCTTGGCAATTCTCCCACAAACAGCAAAGCTCGTAACAGAGCTAATGGTACAGAACGACAAAAGATTTGATACTCAACGTCATCCGAGAGTTACCCATTTTCATCTTGTAGTGTCTTTCTCCTGCTTGCGTGTATCTTTCTTCCGTTTTCATCCTTCCACCTTTTCCTATTTACTGGAGTAAAATATGGTGTGGAAAGAGACACTTGTTAGTGGTCCCACGTAAACGATAGAGTCACGAACTGCTTGAAAGAATGGGCGCGTAGAAACACTGGTCACTTCAGTAATAACGAAGAAAATATCAATGTCTGAATGAGCAATTTAGAAATGTTATGAGACAGATGATAGAACTACAATAAGAGAAAAGGTGTACAGTGTTAGTTAATGAAAGTAATATTGTAAGAGCAGAATTTACTGGCATATGAGAGGCTGAAAATTAAAGCGGTATAAATCAAGCATCATTATTAAAGATATAAGCTATTTTTGAAAGAGTAAAATTTGTCAAAGACGACGATAAATGAGTTTTCTTTTTATCTGACAGACACTAGTTTGGTCGAGAAAGATAGGTTAGGTAAAGTGGTGTATTTATTAACGTTTTTTATAAACTAACCTAACTTTTCCTCAGCTATCTTTATCAACTAGAGGTCGCAGATAACAGTTGTCGAGATTATATAAATAACAGACAACAGTGTACGTTTAATAAAACAATTCTTCGATCACACCAGTTTTCCAACAGGTTTGACTTAGACACTATAATTCTTAACCCCACATATATGTTTTGCTTTGTCTGTGTTCTTAAATAAACCTTTCCTATTAATGTGCAGAGGCTATCACTAGTATATGATACATAGGCATTTCTGCTGCACTCCAGTTTGATGTATCTCTCCCTGATTGCTCTTTCCTTCCAGCACAACTGCAATATAAATTCATCGATTTCGATGAGTTGGTGAAGATTGTTGGTAACACAAAACATCATTTCCATCCATGGTGATTTCCTGAAGACAACTTGTTGTATCATCTGTATTTAGAGTACTTGTTTCATGTCTGGAAGCTGCTGGTTGGTTGGTGTCACCGTATAACATAACTAGTGTTGAAACACATTTCACAATTGCCTGTCTACTTTCTTCTGGTAGGATACTCTTTAGATTCCAAAATGTATGATATAGTTGGTATATATTAGCAGATAATGACAACGGATGAAGCTTTCGGACTCTACGGACCTGGATTGAAATTGAAATAACGGGGAATTTAGGACGTTAAAACCATCAATATTATTTTTTGTTATAAATATGCTATACCCATAATCAACTTAAATACGCATTTCCCCGTTAAATTTGGGATATGTATATGCAAAAGTAGTGAAATGTGACTAACTTACGTAATGTTATTTTAACTTTCTGGAGAATAATTAAAAATACAAAGCTAATCATATGTATTACATTTAATTTTGGGGTTATTTGTGAATAAATTATAATTTTCTAATGTTCACCTTCTGCTGTCAGACATAAATTTGCGTTGACGATTAGTTGCTTTAAAACAAAGAATCTAAAATTATTTTCCTACATTTTACATTGCGCTTCGAAATTTCTAAATACTGTAGTACTAAGTTCGTTTCTAATTCTTATAAGATCAAAAACTTAAAAAAAAAAACTATAAATTTTATTTTCCTTATAAACCCTTACTTTTAATCATACTTTAATACCCGTTTTATGGTTTTACTGTAACATATTTTCTTTCAAAATGCCTGAATTACAAAAGAAAACACCCACATTTGAATAGAAAGCGCAGCTAAGATTCCAAGAAATAAATACAATAGTTAAAACTTGAAACCTGAATCACATAGAACCTCACTTTATATACAAAATCAATAACTCCTTTTCAAAACAACAAGCTAAGTAATAATGTTGTTATAGGCAAAATCAAAGCACCCCCGTTTAAACTCGAATTAGAACGTGTTCAAAAGAAAGAGTCAAAGTCAGAGGAACAAATGAAGATTACTAAGCGAATGTAGGGACCTGACAGTTTTAGAGTCACATTCACATCTTTCCTCGCGGTTTGAGATTATTACGAAACCAATGTGGTATGGTTCATTTCTGTCGGACTTGTAGTTGCTGAGATCTAGAAAGGAAGGACAGACAGACAGGACAAACCCTATATCTTCCCTTATTTACTGACGTTCATGTGGGTGTGCCAATAAGTACGAACAATGAAACAAAACTGAAAATCAGTACTTTTAATGTAATAATCAAATTTGATAGAGAAGAGGAAAATTTAATAATGAATAAGACCGAGAAGTTGAAAGAAAGCTGGAAATTCTGTCTTGAATAAGAAAGTAATTTATTTTAAAATCAAACACTATGACTGAGTTTTCAAATAAAATGTGGAAAACAAAGTATCTCGTGTCCCATAAACTGAAAGGGAAAGTACTGGAATTTTGTCCATTCCTAAATTCGTTTACTTTTAAAGAACAGATGTAGTATACATATAATTCTTATTATCATTGAAAACAGAAGAGCTATTCAATACGAAAGTAGAATTTGTAAAAGTAAAGGGTTATTTAATATGTGTGTAATTTTAAAACTTACTATAGAATGTTACGATGTTCAGAATTTTTGTTTAAGATGATTTATTATTTTCAGAGTCCAACTTTCCTCAAGGGACTTTGAAGAAGCATATACGTTGTCTTTGATAGTCTTGCTTTAGTTTCCTCAGCATCGCTGTTTGAATTACTCAAAATTCATAAAATCCAACATCCATTGAGTCATTTATTGTATGTGAAGCGATTTTATTACTTGCGTCATAAACGCGTTATCGCTCACTATGGAATTCTCAGTTTGGCTTCGATTTATTGCCTCTTCTTTTCAGCTATGCTAAATATACCATTTTATTACACGCAATCTCTCATTTATTGCTTATAAGTTTTGCTGTGTACTTAGGTGATAAAATGTTGTTCTCTCTTCCATTTTCACATCTGTATTAACAATTCTAATATTTACGTTCTGTGTTTATTTTCGTGCTGGTTACCTGTTCAAATTCAAAAGACAGAATAATTGAATGGTTTCATTTAGCGTCTAATGCTTGCAAAAACTGGGTCAAATTTAAATTTGTGTTGAAATATTTTTAAAATGAGACTTTATTTTTTACTTTAATAATAAAGGTTTAAATGAGTAATCAGCAAATTATTTGAAATGAACAGTTGGATAAAACATGGCGAGGCATTTAAAAACTGATAAGTATGTGCATTTAATTAATCGTACGTTCTGTTCATTGTACCAGAATATTTTTGACAAGGGTGATTGTAAGAACATTGTGATTAGCAAATTCAATTGCATGCTCATTGAAAGGTTCAACAAGTATAGACATATATCTAACGTCAATCTGAACATTATTAATGAATGAATATGCAATAATATTATTACTGAATCTATATGCAATATTACTGTTTAATTTTGATTGTTTAATCAAATTCCTGGAAAAGGATATCTCTTTCATTGTAACCGGGAACGGTATTATCTAGCAGAAAATGTCTAGAAAAATATGTAAATGCTTAGTAACCTGTGTTTTCTGCTTATTCAACTGTTTTCGCTAATGTGCTAGCAGATTCAATAATGATACTCTAAAGCACATGCCATATAAGATCTCAATGATCACATGCGTCAGCATCTGACACTTTTTTGCAGGTATTTTTATCCATTTATTTCTGCCATTGTATTAATTTATTCCTTATGGCTGTAGCTACTAATTATAGAGGAATTGGCAACACTGTTGCGATAGAATCAGAGGAAGAACAGAACGTCGATTTCAAAGTCTTTTTCAGTACCACTAATAAGCTTTCGCTCTCTTCCCATGGAAATTTATGACATTAATTAGAACGTATAGCAACGTTAGAATATAAATTCTGCGAATTAATTTTAACGAATGCTTCTGGAACACGTTTCAAAAAGATAAAGAATAGCATTCTTCTCCCTCTTGCGTCTAAATCCTTTTAAACCACAAGTCTCTTAATCTGCGTACATGGAACGTTTGACAATAATTTCTCGCGGACCATAACTGTTTGCCATTCTCTAATAAAATCTGATTAATTCAACTTGTGGTTAATTTTCCTACCCTTCTATCGTCTGGTTGAACCATACTATTCCATAGAACAATTCGAAGCTTGTATTATAACTACTCCCACACATTTCAGTGAGATTATTACAACGTTTAAACAGCGTGAAATGAAATGTAAGTGGCTGTACTTTTTGCACTTTATAAATTAGGGTATTATTATCATAATTTATTCTTAAATTTTACAACGCGTTACAGAATATTTTCCTTAATCTGATTTATTGTTTCTGTATCGTAGAAGGGTTAAAAGTTAATTATAAGTTAGCCTACATATTCATTTTTGGTTAATCTATTAATGAAGTCCCGCTGCGGTTTGTTTCCTCAGTCATAAATAGTTTCGGCTTCTTTTATCATCTATTGTTGAATATACCATTCTTGTCTACCTCAAAATTATTACATTTTATACAGCCTACCGTTTTCATATGCCGGAGACTTTCATGTCCTATGACGCGTCCTATCCATTTCCGGAATTTCGTGCTCCACAAGCATGGGCTCTATTCTATTCTTGAAGGCATTTTTACTTCAAAATGTTACACAGAAATGTTGAAACCATACGGAAACTTCAGCGCATTCAATGGATTATTCGACGATGAAAAATAGTATATCCAATTATGATAAATTTCGTATTCTTCAGTAACAACATATTTCAATCCAGTCTTCCATTAGTCAAACCAAGCGAGCAGCTCCCTTCCGTGCAGAGAGTGATGCATTTTAATGTTCTCATCAAACATTTCTTTAGTTCCATGATGAAGAGGTTTCATTTCTTCTGATTTCAGACTATGTTAGTTTTGTTGGCAATTTACCTATATTGTGCATCAGATCTTATTTTCAAAGGTACGTGAATTGTTTTACATCATCCAGCAGTAAGTACCATTAGCTCCACGGCGTCGATAGTGCTTGTCAGTGACTTGCGAGGTTCGACATTACACCACAGAGAATGGGCAGCCAAGTAAGCTTATGTATGAAGGCGACTCTGACCATAAGAAATCTTGTTGATCAGTATTTCGTTTAAATGATATTAATTAATTCCACATTGAACACAAAGAAACTTAGGAAAATATCTTTCTGTTGATAATTACCTTCATGATGTTTTGTCAGCATTTTTTATTAAACTTATTAAGGAGGTTCTTAATCTGGTGCAGCACCGTTTGTTCTCATTCTTTGTTAAGCATGAGGCATTCTTCATCAATAGACCAAGATTTGTTTTTCTGCCGTTTCCTCTCACCTACACATTCTCTCGCTGTGTCTTTCACTGCGTCACCAAATGCCTCCCATATCTTGTTCACATCAATTTCGTTGTCAATATCAGTGGAGTGTGTTAAGATTTTGGACCTATTTGAGATTTCGAGTTGGTAAACTTCTTCTACGCTATGATTAACCAGTCATTTTACTTGCACTATCAGTTGTTTCGATCCTTTGCTTTCCCCGCGTGTGATGCACTCTTTTTTTATCTTTTGATGCTTAACTCATGGTCGGTGTCACCTTACGCTCCTCTGTAAGCTATAAGATTTATCGTGTTGGTACGTCAATATACTAATACGTGATCAATATGTTGCGTGTTTCGCCACCGGAATATATCCATGTGTATTTCTGTATCACGTTGTGTTCCAAGTACATGGTCTTTACTCTTAGGTTCCGTATAGCAAAAAGTCTTAAGCTATTTTTGTTGCTGGCTTCATGAAGACTTTATTTGCCTATACTAGTTCTAAAAATGTGTTCCATACTTGCCTTTGCGTTGAAATTCCCGAACACCAGTTTGGCTTTATACTTCAGTAATTGGCCAAACAACATTTCTTGCTCATCTTAAAAGGTAGCTAGATAACTTTCTGGTTATCTTCAGCGTCTTGGGTTGAAGCATGGATATTTATTAAATTAAAACCTTTTACGTCATCGAGTACATATCGTAACGTATTATAGTCGTTCGTTCACGAACTCTGTATTTTGAATCGCCGGAAAGTTCTTCATTTGGAATCCTGTTCTTCGTTAGGAATAGTATTGCAGATGAGTGTGTTTGAGTTCGTACGTAGTAGATATAGTCCGGAGGACTTATTTGAATTTGAATTTTACTTATGGATTTTAGGTATCTGATGCTTAGACCGCCCGAAGGGTTTACCTTTTATATGTAAAACCGTGAAACTTGGCATTAATATAAATTAAAACGTACTAATTATTCTAAGCGTTGTAGGCATTGGCAGCATCCACTTTGAGCCGCTCTCCATTGCCGCCATATTAAGTTTTTGTTACAACTTCTGTGTGAATTTCCAATTGTAATTTTCTTTCTTTTCAATTGCTTATAAATTAATTTCCCAAATTTAAATTATATGGAACTCGTACTTACTTTAAACGTTATAGACATTGGCAGCATGAACCCTGAGCCGCAATATTAAAAATGGTTCAAACTATGCTGGACAGCTTAGCAGAGAAAAATATTCATTAATAGAGCCTCCAGCACATAATTTCTCTGGATCCAATTAAAAATTACAAAATTAAAAGTAACATTGTGTGAGGTGTTGTAAGGTTTGAGATCTTTCAACTTTGTGTTACAATTTTACATCGGCTGTTTTCAGTTTATCTGATAGTGAGTGGATATTAGAACAAAAATGGCTATAGCTCTAGAGCCTGAAAGAAAATCTGAATATGTAAATTGTCTGAATGCCAATTTTGAGAGATCTTGAAACACTCAAATATAATGAACACCTATAAATAAATTTTTATTTAGTATCTTACATGACATTTTCCATAACAATAGTTAGATACCCTGTATATTTTTGTTTTCCTCCATCTCTAGAGATTACAACCACAATATGTTCAAATCTTGCTTTAATCTTCTTGGTCTGTTCTCTTACAGAACTACAGTCTATCTTCTTCCCCAAGTGAACTTTGAAAGAAGAACTTTATTGATGGATGAGGCGAGTTCAAACGATGGCCATTCTGACTGGAGGATAATATCCTCGAATTACTGCTCTGGGGTTTAAAGCCAAGGAACTAATTCTACAACCCTCTTTCAGGATAAGCTTACGATGGAGGGTGGGAGAGAAGACGAAGTTGCACGATCTTTTCCTCGAGAATTACGAAGTCTGAAATTGTTGCTATTGAAACAGGGTGGAAGAATGGGTATTGTTATTTAATTAGAAGTTAAAGGGGGAGGGTTGAAAATTGCGTCGCTATTTCTACTGCGTGTGTTTATAAGCGCGCCTGTGTGTATATAAATTTAGAATTTTTCCCTCGACTGCACTGTTAATTTTTTTGTACAAAAGCACCAAAGTGGAGGATAATTCTTTTCCGAAAACATCTCAAAGAATTCCATAGAAGGGAACAAAACAGCCGAAGGAAATATATCAGCGAAGAAGGGAACTTTATTAAAAAATAAATCGGTTTTCTTATATTGGTTAATCAAGTTACAAAGAGTTTAATTTCTTCGGGGCCTGATATATGACTTTGAGTGAGAACACATTTTGATTCATTCTGAGATCTGTTTCTTCTTCCAATACAGTTTGGAGGGGTCATTAGACGAGTAATATTTTGTCTTCGACAGAGTTTCCAAGCTCATTTACTAAGTGAAACATGCGAAAAAAATAATGTGTAAGATATTGCAATGACGATGGAATATTCTTTTTTATTCCGGTTACTTAGCTATACATATGAATAATTGGCTGTATTAATTCAACATTTTTCGGTCTTCCAGAGCGACCATCACTTTTATGTTACAATCAGCATAACAAGCAGTATTTATTTCAGGTGTTGAACACAATGGATGCTGATTCAACACAATGAAGGGTGTCTTACAAGCACTATCACAATGCTAAATCACAGAGATCACTCAACAATTGATGTTGTTTAACACAAAAAGTTATGGTAACTTTGGGACTCGGAAAAGTGTTCAATTATCACAGCCAGTTTTTGCAGTGTACACCATTGAAAGTTCAGCAGTATTAAATCCCTTAGAATCGCGATATCTCCAGCATTACACATACTGTTAAGAAAGAAGCAATAGTTAATGTTTTAGATTAACATTACTTGTACGTACAATGAACTAATAAAGTCTCTGAAATGCAAAATCGGCAACGTAGACAACCAAACTTACACGAAGCTTATCGCTTATCCACTTCTGGACATGAACGAGCTGTACTGCCTCCCCTTTCCCTTCCGTTGACCCAATAACCACTCTAGAAGATCTCGCCAGCCAATTACATTTTCTGCTGATTTTATCGTCCAGGATCTGTGACGTCATCTTCTTGTCAAGGATTTCTGCCTCAAGCAGCCAAATAACATTCATGTGGAATTTTCATTACTGCTGTTTCGTAATCTAGAACGAACAAATGTGTTACGTTTAGGTTTGGTAAAGGAATCATGAATTCCTTTTGTGATAAAAAGTGCTGTGTAGTTGCTCACTGTGGGTTTTTCCTACAGTGATTAATAAAACAGAAAGAAATAGCTTTAGGGCAACTTTCAGTGAATTAGTTGATCTCAGCAATGCTTGAAAGGAAAGGAAAAAAAAACGCAATGTTCCTTACTTAATGTAAACTGGCATTAGTCTAAAGATAGAATAGGTAGAGACTTAGTTTCATTCTTTTATAACAGAATTTAGAAATACATCCATAATCTTATTCTTTCATTCATGAATATATATATATAACCAAAGCTGACTAAACATTTAATAATGTATATAATGTATAAAATTTATATAACGTTGTTCCCGAAATAACGGTGCAAACTTCCGTAGGTGATTATATCAAAGCAATAAATATGTTCATTTGAAGAAATTCAAAATTTTGCATTATTTAAGAGCTACACGCGCTCAAAGTTAAGGCGGTATCATCACAAATGACGCACTAACTCAACACATAAACACGTAAGTGGTATCGACTTAATAAATCACACTCCAAGTAGCACCCTCTGCATCTGTTAAAGCAATGTTTATGATTGTTAGAGTGCCACATAGACAGGTTTCGCAACAAAATTTTGAATTTCAATTTATTTTAACGCCTTTAGGGAACCATGGCTCCGGCCGTATGGATGATGGTACGTTAAACGGTGGAATGAAGAAAGTGGGAGGAAACGGGAGCACCCCGAGAAAACCCACGCACACGGTGTTTGTCTCCCACAAAGCCCACATGGCATGAGCAGGAATCGATCCGACGACCTACAGCATCAGAGGTGAGCGTTCTACCAACTGAGCCATCGCGTTCCGTTTCGCAAAATAAGATTATTGTTATCAAAGAATTAAATTGATTCGTAGCGACAACACAGAATGGCACAAAGTTCAGGGGCAGTTATTTACATCAAAACAAGAAAATGTTTGTTTGAAGAAATGTTTAAGGCATGCATAATTTCGGAACTACAGGATTTCAAAGTTAGGACGGCATCGTCTCAAATGTCCAGTAATTGTTCTAGGTTTAATATAGAGAGAATAAGGGCAAGGTGCAGGGATCAAAACAATTATTGGACACTATTAGCAGAGACAAGGGAATTAACTCCCTTCTCTCTGCTATTAGTGATAATATTGTTACAAGCGACTGAAATAAATTACTGGCCTTCAATTGCTGGTAAAGTGGATTCCAAACCACTGAATTGAATAGACCCTCAAGGAATCGAACCCATGGTCGCGCGCACCAAAATGTAAGTATTGTATTCAGAGGCACTTAAGGCCGGAGGTCGATTCAGCCCATGGAGAGGTTAGGGTGAAGAGACCCCTTGAAAGGGTCGTCCCCCGCATTGCAGGGTTTTGCGACATAATAGTTACGTCAGTGACTGCATTGTGTGCAACACTGCGCACAAACCTATCCAACAAATAAATTTGTAGTATAGTTCCCCACTTTTATAATACTATTCCGCACCCTGAAAGGGGATGAAAAAAATGTACATGATCATAATCACCGAAGATTATTTCCCGAAATTGGTGTTATGTAAAATATCTGTGTGTGGGGTCGTAAATAAAGAAGTTTGTTGCTACTGTGGTTACAATACTACATGTACTTTGCCATTAAGAGAAGTTTAATTACTAGTTCAAGTCTGTGGGGTTCACTATACAGAGTGGTTCGGAACCCACTTCGTCAGAAACTTTAGGTCCCGTCCTTAGGAGCTCACTGGTTTGCTTCGGCCATTCGTAACAGATTTTACCGATGATCTTCAGTAATAGTTTTGGTCCCTATTACCTCTAACCTGCTCTTTATTATTAGATCATTTGCATTTGCTAATTAATGCCACCATAATTTATATTGCTTTGATTGTGAACACCATTTGCCATTGGTAGAGAACAAAAGCTTAGCGTTCCGACGTAACTGGGAAAAAGTAAAATGTTCTGACTATTCCTGGATTCGACGTCATATATATGGGGATAAAACAATAGTAACTACCTGCCTTAAACACCTTAGTCACGGGGACTCCGATAGACAACTTTCACTTCAGGGGAATTCTTGCACCTCTGCGATCATAGCAAGTGTGTTCATATTTTCTCTACAGAAATGTTATGCACCACAAAGTTATTCAGCGATATCATTCTATGTCTTCCGTTCCATCCGGGGATTCTGCCAGACCCCCGTTCAAATCTTCGAGTACACACGTTCAACTTAAAAATGTTTACTGTTAAAAATCGAAATTAACCCTGCAACTCTCTTTACACGTCCGTAACTTTGGATTTACACCCTTTAAGCTGAAAATCTTGGCGTAATCCCTGGTTCCATCTCCCCGTTTCTATATATTTCGACAAGATATAGCAGTCATTAATGTGATCGGCTTGTAATAGGGTGTACCCTGGTTCTATTTCCGGTGCTAGCCAATCTGATTGAGATTCTTGCTGGTTTTCCTCGATCACGCCATGGTAATTCAGAGATGGTACCCTGAATAAGGCCAAGCTGATTCTTTCCAAAATCTTTCCCCTGTTGTTATTATTTTTAATATATCCAATGCTGAACGTTGAGAATCGGGTTGTATATATATATAGGGACGGGCTTTGCTGTCGAAGCAAAATATTCTACTGAAACTATGTTGCACAGTGTTGCCGATTTCCAAAGAAGCTGGCCAAAAGTCAAAAACTGAAGTAAATGATCTCAAAATCTGTACTGCACTTTTGGGTCGCTGATTACGAATCTGAAGCCAGAGTTGCAAACTGTAACGCCCTTCATCCCCTATTGACAACCCTTATTCGTGAAACAGCCTGTATATCATGTTACAATCAAGATTAATATAATTTTCATGGTTTTTGGGTCGCTGATTACGAATTTGAAGTCAGAGTTGAAAACTTCAACCCCTTAACGACATTTTAACATTTCAGCAAATACCTAAATGATAATTCTTTTTAATGAAATTACGTTGTATTTTTATAAATGATTCCTGATTGGATGTAAATTGAGTAATAATTAATAAATATAATTGCAAATGCTTTGGTATATAACAACGGAATTATGATAAAATTAATTATTGAAAAAATAGTTTTTATTAATTCTAACCATAATCAATTTATCGTATTAAAATGTAATTACAAAAAGAATCGGTTTCGTTGTCAGCGATAAATTTACAGATGCGTCAGTGCCTGCTGATGTCGAACATTCCCAACACATGTCGATATATCCCCTCTCCCAACCCGTCTGGTCAGCGTCGGAGCAGTAGACCAACTCCTCCCTTCGAGAGAGGCCTCATCCACTAGTGGATTGAATATGGCTGTGATTTATTTATATATATATACAAACATACACACTTATGTCTTCCAATTTCTCTACTTTTGATGTTACATTTGTGAAAAGCAACATTCTAACTTTCGCTTTTCATTTAGTCGTTTATTCTAATAATACAACTTTCACTCGCATTGCTTCACTGGGGGCGCTTCTCCCAGGCACCCATGGGAACTCCGCTACCATAGGAGAGGTTTACCCCATTTATTGTAACCTACTCTTGATCATACACCTGCATACCAAATTTCGTTTTTCTAGCTTCAGTGGATTGAAAAATGGGTTTGTAGGCGGTCATTTTGAATAAAAGATGGCGACTTTTTTAAAAATGTTTAAATATTTTACTAAACTACTCGTGATGATACAGCTTTATGCTGAATTTCGTATGTCTAGCTCAAACGGTGTGGAAAATTGTTTTTTGGAGTTCGCCATTTTGGATCCAACATGGCGTCTGTGAATATATTTTGCAATATTTTCTTTACCTACTAGTCATGATGTACCGTCATACCAAATTTTGTTTCAGTAGTCCTTGCGGTTTAGTCTCTGCATTCTATAAAACAATGGGGCTTTGGTGGCCATTTTGGATCCAAGATGGCGACTTTTTCAAAATTTCGATTTTTTTTTCCTTTTCCTATTAGTGATGATGTACTCTCATAGTAAGTTTTGTGTTTCTAGCTCCAGTAATTTGGCCTGGGAATTATGATTAGTGAGTGAGTCATCAGTGAATCAGTGAGTGACCATGCGGCTAAATAGTATGTGATTGTCGAAAAATTGAATAAAAAAAGGGAAATGTTTAGGCAGCCTTGATCCCATTTTATTTGATTATAATCTGCTTCAATCTAAAGTTTTATACAACTTTTAACATGTGCGTCGTTTATTGCGTCAGTAACACAATCGATGCCAATCGACAACGGTAGCTTTGCGACTACTATTCTGGGACAGGTAAAACATTAGTTATTTCTGACCATTATAGATGTACTGTAAGCAACCCAACATGAAAAAAATCCCTAATTAGTTACTTTCTTTACTTTTGGTCAGCTTTTTTTGGAATCGGTCGCACTGTGTGTCGCGAAGTAAGCATATTCACATAAACATGGAATTACCATAAGCAAAGATGTTTGCCAGTCGGTATTAATGAAACTTCATTGGAAATACAAATAACGAAATTTAATTATGTAGATGACTTTTCTCTTCTGTACTCAGTTCCTCATAGGTCGTGGCAAAAAATGTCGACAGTAAAAACATCTGTAAGCCCTGTTCAAAAAAAGTCGCCTCGTGTGTGGTGACCCATAAGAATAAGACCATGATTCTTACATTACATTCTTCGGTGGTCCATAAGGCAATAAGAATAAGAATAAGAAAAATAATGGTTTTATTATAGACAAAGACAAAGCGCCTTCGTATGAAATCAAATGCTCTTTCAAGAACTATTCAAAAAAGTTAGTCATCGTTTTCACCACCCTTTCAGACCATGAGGAATCCAATGGTATATGACTCATCTCTGTCTGACTTGTAGTTACTGAGATCTAGGGAGGAGCAACTGGAGAATACTAAGTGATTGAAAATGAGCTGCCAGTTTTGGAGTAACAGTTTTC
Source organism: Lepisma saccharinum (assembly GCA_022664845.1). Taxonomy (NCBI): domain Eukaryota; kingdom Metazoa; phylum Arthropoda; class Insecta; order Zygentoma; family Lepismatidae; genus Lepisma; species Lepisma saccharinum. The sequence goes on along the minus strand of JAGDQP010001302.1, from coordinate 62,446 downwards.
CTCGCCGTTTCTAATCATGTGCAATCCAACTGTGTATGGCTTCTCTGTGTGACTTATAGTTACTGCCCATATAGCATGCTTGCTTGCAACAAGATTGTCAATCATTTTCTGTAAGTTTGTCAAACTTCATATTGTGTTGAACTTTATAAACAAACTGAAACAAAATTGTTGAAACAATTGGTTGTTATAGCTAACTTAATTCAAGCTTATTGGAAGAAGCTTGGCAAACTTGAAATCTAATTGAATTTTATTTCGTTGTACTTCCGTTGTCGTCTCGTGCGCTGAAGTTCCATAAGTAAGTACTATAACTGTTTCACAGTAAGCTACTTTTCGTCAACTTCCTCTTTTTGTTTAGCACAGGCGTCTCTTACGCTCTGATGAACGAAGTGTAAATAGCGCTTGGAAAGAGAGCTAGAGAGTATGATTCCGTGCTCTGGTGACTACAGCATCGGATTGGTGTGCCAACGGTTCTCTGCTCAGTTCCTACTCAGGACAACGTTTCTATTTTCTAAAGAAGTACATTATGTCTCTCTTTCTTGTCCTGTCAAGCTACTTCACCTTTGATCCTTGTAAACTAGACTGGTTGATTGTGACTTGTTTAAACATTTTTGGTTTCATTTTCTGAGCATCCATCGAGTTGTCTCATTTGTCAAAGTAAGCTGTTTCACTTTTGAATTAGGTCAAAATCGCTATGTGAGTGAGCCAAGGGGGAGACATATAGTTAAAGAAAACTAAGCAATTGAAAAGTATCTGCCAGTTTTAGAACCAAGATATAGCTTTCCTCACCCTTTCACGCCATGGCTTATCTCTGTGGCTTGTAGTTGCAGAGATTTAGTGCGGGGGGCAGACAAACATGCAGATGAAAAATACTAACCGATTCACAAGGACCTGTCAGCTTTAGAATCAAAGTCATAGTTTTTCTCACAGTCTCAGACCATAAGGAGTCCAACGGTGTATGACTCATTTCTCTCTGATTTGTTATTGCTGAGATCTGGGTGGCAGAAACAAATGGAGAATACTAAGCGATTGAAAGGGATCTGCTAGTTTTAGAGTCAAAATTATAGTTTTCCTCATCATTTGAGACCATGAGGAATTCAAGAGTGTATTGTCTATCTTTGTGTGACTTGTAGCTAATAAGGTCTAGGGGGGAGGGACATACAGTTTATAGGAAAATACGTAGACTTAATGGAGAAAACTAAGCAAATGAAAAAAAACTGTCAGTTTTAGACTCAGTCATATTTCCCCCCACCCTTTTAGAATATTAGAAATCCAATGGTGTGGGACTTGTAGCTGCTGAGATCTAGAGCTGTGAGGTATAGACAGACAGGACAAACTGTATATCTATGGAAAACTTTATTTTTGTATGGGCCATTTTAGTATATTTTGATTTCGGCCTATCTCGATTATTCGTCACGTTCTAGTTAAAAATCCACAATCCCAAACATCCATGCTCCCGCCGGGAATCGAACCTGGAACCTTCGAGTCTCTGGGTGAGCGCCCTAGCTCACACGGCCACCAGGTCAGCAAACTATATATCTTTTCTTATTCACTGAAGTTCGTGCGGGGGGCGCTAATAATAATAATAAAGTAGTTGCTGTAACAGCATTAGTTTCTCATCTTATATGCTTACTTGTCTCGTCGGCGGATCTCGATTGAATTCAACGGCAGGCAATATTAACTTACATGTTCGCGGGTTTCCCTGCATCACTAGCGTGGTTTCTAGTGACTGTTAAAATTGACAGCGTAATGTATTTATCTGTGTTATGGGATGTAATTTAAAATAATTTCTGTAACATTGACATTTTGGACCTGTTCTATTCAAAACGAAAGTGTCAAAAAAAAAAAAAAGGAATGGTAATATGAGAAGATTTAAACCGACGACCTCAAATTGTACTTCGAGGCTCTTGTTTCACGCATTATTCCATTATGCCACAGAGGATGCTTAAGATAGTTGCACAGTTACTATTCCTTTTCCCGGTATTGAATAATGGTTTCCGTTTCGAAACAAACTAGAGATTTTCTCTTTATAAATGCCATTTAAACTTACATTATGTTATTTCTCACTTTATTGAAGTATTAAATTAATATTTTTCTTACTTTCGTGGGTGGAAGGCTTATTATTATTTAGTGTGTTGACACTCGTGCTTTTAACCGAAGAAATAAGTTTCAGGAAGGCAGAGGGGGTGTATCTCTCTCTCTCTGTGTATAGGTTTTTCCAATCACTGCTTGGGTGAAGTCTGCACGGAGGAGGGATAGGAAAATGTATTCATTTGCTCTCCAGACCTGAATGAGCAAAAACATAAGCGTATGGTGTGTTGCCTATGCTCTGCACTTTCCATTTCACACTTTATTAGCTCATTGCACACAAGAACAAAGCGTTCAGACATTCTCAATAAAAAGTCAAATGATGAATTAAAATAGAATGATAGTTATAAATTTCGATTATTTTATATGAATCTGCAACAACTTACTTATTATTATATATTCCTAAACTGTCTATGCATGTAGTGTGAATTCCTCAATTCTAATTTGAATCACGTTGAAATGTTAAAGTGTTCAACGTCAAGGCATTTCACTTTGCTCTAGAGATCTTTTACATCATCTAAGCTGAATAATCTAGTTCGATTCCCTTTTAGTGCAATAAAGTAAATTTCATGTACAGTTACTTATAAAAGTAAATGGAGATTGGAATTATAAGAAAAAGTAGCATTTTCTTCCAGGTGAATTCTTGTATTGTACTCCTCATAGTTAGACAACCAACATGACAGTACAAATATGCGCATAAACATGGCATGCCAGGATATCCCTCCATTTGGAGGAAGAAAAAATTGATTCATTCAGCATCATGTAGAGAACTACGAGATAGATGGGCAAAAATCAAATTCTTGTCTCATTCAAACACACACACACAGAAAGAGAGAGAGAGAGGGGGGGGGAAGAGAAAGCATGGAAGAAGACGGGGAAAGAGCGAAAAAAGAGAGGAGAAAGTAAGGGATGGAGGGCGAGAAAATTGGCGGAAGATCTGGAAATAAATGAAATTTTAACTTGATATTAAAGAGTGAAAAGTATGTGACTGGACCGGAGATCGAACCCGGGACTTTTGGCCTGGTTCGATCCCCGGTCCAGTCACATACTTTTCACTCTTTAATATCAATTGTATCTGTACCTACAGAGGCTTGATGAACAGAAAAAATCGGAAGTTGCCTCCATTTCATCTTTGGAAATTTTAACGTTTATGAATACACAGTTTCCATCGCTTTTCCCCTGCCACCTTCTCTCTCTGTCTTGTGTTTTTCTCCCTGTGTGGCATAAATCTCTTTCAGTAGCTATAAAGAACATCATTTACTGCGCTTAATTCCTATAAGAAAATATTTGGAAAGCCGCTCGTGGAATCGACCCTGAAACCTTACGAGTCTGACACTCTGACCACTTAGCTACACAGACCATAAGAAATGTGTTGTTAAATCAGCCGTTAAACTCGCTACCCTCAGCGGTTTATTTATATCTTTCAAGAAAGTAAATCCCACTTGCTGGCGGCGTGATTATTCGCCAATCCCAACCGGTAAGAATAAAAATAAATTTATTAGAAATCCTGCGTTCAAAGTGCTTTTGGCAGAAGTGGGTGGTGTAAACGGTTGTGGATTTAAATACAGCACCGAGAGCACCAGTTGACAGCTGCCTAGTGGGGCTTATTGGTAGAACGCTGAATCACGAAATGAAAACCCCGGGTTCGAATCCCGGCAGGAGCAATATTTTTCTTCTTTTTTCTTTCAAAATATATTTTTATATGTTCACATTTATTATTATTAATTGCTTTGGCATACAAATAAATGCTACTGAAAGCTAAAATATATGTATAAACCAAGTCTGGCCCGCGAGGTGTGCAAGGGAGCACGGTGCGTCCGAAGGGAGCTAGGCGGCGTGAGCCTCAGGGGTACGCATCCGGTTAGCGGTGGGTAAACGTAATGTAGCACTTTTGCGTATGCCCACCGCTAAATGAGGCTGACCCTCACCCTCCGAGTTGCATTTTTAGTTACCATGAGTTAGCGGAGGTTAGTTAAAGTCATGTTCGCACAAACAGATATAAATGTATTTTGAAAGAAATAAACGAAAGTGTAAAAATACATAACCTAACTTGACCTTACCTAACCTACCCTAACCCATGGTCACTAATTTTATATAATCTACGACAAATGGAAGAATGCAATTATTAAAAATAAATTTGAACTTAGAAAAATATATTTTTAGACAAGAAGATAAAAAACAGCCTTTTTTTTTAAAAAACCGGCCCTTTTAAAAACAATCTTCAAAATGCAAAAAAAAATGAATTATTAATAATAAATTAAACCTTTAAAAATATATTTTTTAAGAAAAAAATAAGAGAAGATCTCACCCGCCCACCGGGGATCGAACTCGGGGTTTTTATTTCGTGATTCAGCGTTCTACCAATACGCCACACTAGGCAGCTGTCAACTATTGCTCTCGGCGCTGTAATTAAATCCACAACCGTTTACACCACCCACTTCTGCCAAAAGCACTTTGAACGCAGGATTTCTAATAAATTTATTTTTATTCTTACCGGTTGGGATTGGCGAATAATCACGCCGCCAGCAAGTGGGATTTACTTTCTTGAAAGATATAAATAAACCGCTGAGGGTAGCGAGTTTAACGGCTGATTTAACAACACATTTCTTATGGTCTGTGTAGCTAAGTGGTCAGAGTGTCAGACTCGTAAGGTTTCAGGGTCGATTCCACGAGCGGCTTTCCAAATATTTTCTTATAGGAATTAAGCGCAGTAAATGATGTTCTTTATAGCTACTGAAAGAGATTTATGCCACACAGGGAGAAAAACACAAGACAGAGAGAGAAGGTGGTAGGGGAAAGCGATGGAAACTGTGTATTCATAAACGTTAAAATTTCATTTTTTTGTTTTCCGCCATTTTTCTTTCCCTCTTTCCTTACTTTCTCCTCTCTTCCTTCACTCTTTCCCCGTCTTCTTCCATGCTTTCTCTCTCTCTCTCTGTATGTATGTTTGAATAAGACAAGGATTTAATTTTTGCCCATCTATCCCGTGGTTCTCTACATGATTCTGAACAAGTCAATTCTTTCTTGTCCAAACGGAGGAATATCCTGGCATGCCATGTTTGGCACATATTTGTACTGTCATGTTGATTGTCTAACTATGAGGTGTACAGTGCAACAATGCACCTGGAGGAAAATGCCCCTATTTCTTATAATTCCAACCTCCATTTACTTTTGTAAGTAACTGTACATTCTTTAACTTGCTTTCAGACAGATCTTCCTCTAAGGAGAAATTAGTATAAGAAATACTTGCATATCACATTAAAAATTTATAAGCAGTCGGTATAAAAATGAACTATGCACCAACAAGAATAGAAAGAAGCATTTGTTTCCAAATCTGATGATCACGAAAATGCTAACAAAAAAAAAGGAAAAGAAAAAATAATTAACTTACACAGAACAAAAGTCTTTGTGATTACGATTCTCATAATTGAGCTTAGTCTCAATTATTTCAATAATTTTTTGACCTCCATTTATTTAAAACTGAAAGGAAAAGGATAATTTAGAAGTCATCGTTGAAAGGTATTTAGTCCAATTAAAATGACTTAAAATTGTCTTTGTTACTGATAATAATCTTAGTTAATTAAGCTTCTTATACTTCAGTTACTTATATCGATTTCCAAAGAGGTTTTATTAGTTTTATATATTTAGAAAACAGACAAAGATTATTATAATACTATTAAATCTTGAACAAACAGTTTGAAAAGTCTTTCTTTTAAAATCAAAATGTCATTTCACATTCACAGAAGATAAAAGGATGAGTTTTATACCTCAAGCTTGATCACAATTGTTAGTATTTAAAACTGTATTTGTGAACAAACTTATATATTTTCCATTTCGCATGTTTTGAGAAAAACAGCGCCAAAGTTCATTATTATCTGCGGTATTAGACAGCACACACCTTTGTTTTAGAAACTAATACTTTTATTTTTTGTAGAATCAATCACCTTACATGGTAAATATGTACTTACTAGAATGAATTTCCTAGAAACTAGTCGTTTACAGTCAGTGACGAAAAAGTAAACAAACATAATTGAAGACCTGAATTGAAAAACATCCCAAATCCACCGGAGTATATTTTTCAGGAGGAAAGAAAAACAGTCCAAGGTCTTCGTATGTTATCCTATTCAGAGGAAAATATTTTGTGTTAAAAAGGTTTTTTGTGGTGGGATTAGGATGTAATATTTATGCAAGTGGATACCCCTTGGAACATAGATACCGACGAAGAAAAAAAATGCAAATACGAAAAAAATGTTTTTCAATTCAGGTCTTCAATTATTCTGCAGGCATTTTGCAAAAAAAATCTATTTTTGTGGCTCACGCAGGAAGTCAATTTCACATGTGACATGGACTTTCGTTCAAGTAACTTTTACACGAATTTCGACTCATAATCTTCCAACTTTTACTCCAATCTGTTGTCATTAAGTTAAATCTAAATGTATTTATAGATTTGTTCATGAGAGGGTTCAATAAACAACCATTAAAAGCAGTAACTTCTTTCATATATAAATGACATACAGTTCCCAGCATACTATGTATGAAAGAACGCTGTAACTTCGGGCATAAGTTATCGTAATAAAATGATTCATTACAGCATAAATAAGTTTTCCATGACTCAAACCATTTTTCAATATTTTTTTGAAATTATTTGACACCCAGGAACTTATCTTTAAATCTGTTTAGAGAAACAATAAATTATATTGAATAGTGCAACATAACACAATATGTTCATGTATCCTACGTCAAACTTAAATGGGAAAGTTGAATGCAAAGAAAATAGTATATATTTTTTACCAGTTGGTTAAAACAGGAGTGCCCAGAAAGGGCCTCAATGCATCATGGCAAATTTTGTAGGGACAAAGAAGGAGCATTTTAAGAAGCTTTTAAGAGTATTTCTCCTTTGGATGCTTGAAATGTGAATAAATATAAATATACTTTTGCATTAACATCATTAAGATTCCTTGCTTCGAACTACTGTCTATGCATGCGTCCCTTTATTTCATTATGCAGTGTTGTTCACTCTTAAACTTGTAATGAGTAGTCGTAAGTGTTTGTAATTAGGTGAATGCAAGTCAAAAATGATGGAGGTATGGAGAAGCCACTGGCGTGTACTAACTAATAATACGAATTATCAGCGTCTGTTAGCAACAAACGCAGCCAACCATGACAAAGTGGACTATCAGAAATTAAGTGGTACTTCACCACTAACATACATCAAACACAGACCACAGTATTTATCCGTTCTGAACGTCAATCCTGTGTCAAGTGCAACCCATCTCGACTCGCTTTATCAGTCTACCATAACCTAACACAACATTCCAAACAAATAACGTATCTAGGGATCACACAGGCCATAAACTCATCTGACGCCCCAACACCAAGAAAGCGATCCTTCAAACGAAAAACTTATTAAATATCGTAAAAAGACTAAATGGAACCACTTGGAGACTCAAACCAAACACTATAATAAATACATACAGCTATGCTCAGTCCTAATATTATGTAGTACGTTCTGACCGTTTCTGTGCTAAGACATTTTATTCTATTTTCGTAGATGTTATAACAGTTTTATAACTATATATTCTAACGTAATCTTCATCAAATACTCAATACACACCCCAGCCAAGCTCATTCACTACTTTCACCATTTTTTTTACGAGTGACCAACACAAAATTACACCAAAGTTTCCTGAATGTGCGCTTCCTCCAACTTTCAATATTTCAGACATCTCTCATCATCTTCCATTTGGATATTATACACAGTAATCTTGAGTGTATTAACAGGGTTTATTCGGCCTAAAATCACATCTAGTATCGGTCCTGGATAAGAGATGAAGCAACATCCGTTATTTAATCATTCTGAGATGTTTTGTCGTGTACCGCACTTTATGTTGATCCCTCATTCTATAATACTGAATAACCTTCCCTAAAACTATGATAATGAACGTAAGCAGAGTATAATAGAACAAAAGAAATCAGTAAAATTTCATTTTGTATGGTTCCAAACCATCAGAGTAAATTTAAGAAATACTGTGTGTCCCTCCAATAATGTGACAAACTTTAGGAGGTAATTTTTCACATTAAAACAAGAGAAAAGTTTCTTTCACAACATTTCGGATCTACACGTTCAAAGCATATGCTGTATCGTTACAAATGACAATTAATTACGTAAGTGGTGACGACTTAGCAAATCACAATTGAAGTTATACTCAATGCATCTTATTGGAACAGTTTTTATGGTTAAGGAGTGCCGCATAGTCAGGTTTGGCGACGCAAGAATTTTGTTGCCAGGGAATTAATTGGGCTTAATAGGGCAAGCATAGAAACCACCTCAAAGCTGCATTCGCTAATCGTAAACATTGCTTACGTACATAGATGTATTGGTTACAACTGCGATTGTGACTTGCTGACACAGCTTGCATCATTACTTGTCAATATATGACGTCATTATTCCAGAGACACACCATAAGTTTTTGTTCTGTTTAAAGATGTTAATCACCATCATCATATTCAGCCATTTCCTATGCAATTCTCGATGAAGGCCTCCCTATTGTTTCCACATATATTGGTAAGCTGTTATTATCATCCCTGAAACTCCCAAAAACGGTTAATTTCACCTTGCATTGGGAAGTCTTTTACGTCATTTCTTTTCCCTGGGAATCCTATCCCTCCTAACTTTTCCTAAAATGCATCTCTCCATTGCTTTTTGTGAAACTTAATCTTTGAGTTGTTTGCACATTCACAGCCGTATGTCATCACAGGTTAGACACATTCATTATAGACTTTACGCTTCAGATGCTTTGGTACTTTGCTTTTAAAAATAAACTTTAGTCTTCTAAACGAACTCCACGACAAAAATGTGATAATAAATGATATTTTCGAAAAACGTAACATAGATTTTATTTTCCCCAAAATTTCTGTCTCTTGTAGTCCAAATGGTTAATGGGACAGGAAAACATAGTGGGACAAACGTAGGTTATTGACAAGGTTTGGAGTCTTCGAAACCTTCAAAGGATATACAGGTGAGAGGATAATTACAGGTTACTTAGAAACAAAAATTACAATTTGCATAAAGCATATACAAAGATCCAAATATCCTTTTGTTCTTTATAGGAAAAACAATTCACATAATAAATAAACATGTTATGTTAGTTCTAAAGCAGAATTACATTCTTGTGTAGTTATTCCTATCCATTTTGCTCCCAGGGTTTCAAGTGTACATAGTTCATATCTCATCTTCTTAGAATTTATTAGAACGTGCTAGAATATATAGTGCAAGCAGGATTTTAATAGTTATAAGGGAATTCACGCAGGAAAGCTTCTGAAAAAAAATATTTTAAATATCTTTCTCCGTAACATACTGCGACGACTTCCTTCACCTTCCACTTTCTTTATTCTTGAATCTAATCCTCCGTCTGTCGTCTTAAATTATGGTTCCAGTCATATTTTAGAATTAAGCTGACGGTCCACAGGGGAATGATTGAAGTGATATATGACACCATGAGAGTTACATTCCCCCTCTTTCGCAAGGAAAACATTGGAATAAGAGGAAGAAGTATTCAGTTAGATTTCCATTTACGTTCCCCAGTTGGTTTCCCTTTCGAGTAATTCAAACTGTCTTTAGAAGACCTTTCCTTGAATGTGTTCGTGCCTTTGAATGATATCTTAAGTTCTCACCTTTGATTCAAAAAATATATTTCCAATAAATTTAATTTAGCATGAAATTGATCCTTTGAGTACGGAACGATGGAAATTATTTTAATAATTACAAAGTGGATATTCGACAAGTTTGAGTTTTATGTAAAAGAATCCATCATTTCACTTTGAAAATTTTGGAAGGTAATAAAACTTTATTTAATAATTCTTGAGCTTTTCATCCGCATCTAAATATACTCAAGACTTGCGTTTGTTAAAATTTATTCCCTCGTTTTATTGCTGATTTCGTAGTTCACAGTATACCATTAAATATATAAGAAACATATAAATAAAGGACATTAAAATCAATGGCGGTTAGAAGTAAAGAAACAGTGTTGCACACCAACCAGATTATTCTTTTTTTTTATCAGAGCGATAAAGAACAACTTCAATTACTCTCAGGGATGGAATGGGTAATATAATTTTGTCCGTCTGAGCTCAAGAAAGGTATAGTTTTCTTTCAGAAAACGAAAAATTTTAATTAAAAAAACTTTGGTGCAGTACCCATAGCAAATAACTACTGGCCTCCACAGATCAAAAGCTATATTTGTTCAGAGATTTATATTGCAAATATATTATATTCACTTACAATAACATCTTTGTATGATATGATATGAATCAACTAATAAATTCTGAAAGTTTAAAATGTACACATAAGTGAACAGAGATAGGATTGGAAACATAAATCAGAAAAGTAGTTGAAATTACTTAGGGTCAGTTCTACAATCGACCTAAGTTGAGGCTAAGTCTGATTTTGGCCAATGAGTGTACGCAAAATGAGAGTTGGCCTCAACTTAGCGCTGACTAGAAGTTTAGCGGTCGATTGTAGAACTGACCCTTAAAAGTATAAAGCAGTGTTAAGGAACTTATGATTTCGGGGCAAAGCAAGTGTTATAAGTACGTGGAGGGAGTACTTTTGTCTCGTGGCTGGATAGTTATGTTCTTATAAAAGAGTACCATTACTCTGAGGAATGATGTCACAGAGCCCTGAACCTGCTGACCACTGATTCCCCATACATCTCACAAAGTAAACTATGAACTTTAGTTGGTTTCTCGAATTCGAGAAATCTATTAAAAACTGCTCTTTACATGCACCGGACTTCTTGACTTACTTAAATGTATAAACACACAGTATGGTGTGCAACCTCAGTTTGAATGTCTGCAAATGGCACTCATGCCTTGCCAAAGAGTCAACAAACTTGTTATACATACTTACCATCGTAACACGCCTGCATCATATGGTTCAGTAACTTCGTCTACCGCTGATAAAATACAAAATATTAGACGTAAAGTTTTTCAACTTGAAAATTAGATTATATAAATAAATACACAGAATTGGAAATGATCTGAGCCAATTTTGCTTAAATGTCAAAAAAAATTTCAATTCAATTGAATTCAGAATTGGAAGACATCAATTGGAGTACTATTAAAATACAAGAAATATTTCTGCAGAGAATCAACTTAAATATTTCTAATGGGAAGAAACATCTTTAGATACGAGACTTTACCTGCAACGATGTCTAATCACTACAATATTTCGTTAGCAACTTTATCCATAGGCCAAACTTGGCAAACAACTGAGCATCGAGCATTGATATGAAGAATTGAACTATAAAATAATGCAAATGAAGATTTCAAACATAGTCGTAAAACTACGAATATTGGGGATACTTCTACGGAACTCAATATGAAAATAAAGTGCGTCATTTTTGTATTTTCGAAAGGTTTCTTTATTCTAACAGTAAGACGTTTTATAGGAACATACGAGGGCAAGTCAAGAAAGACTTGGACTGATTTCTTTTTCTAGGCAATTTATTATTACTCAGCAACAGGCACATGATCCTTTTCAAAGTAGTCCCCGCCCACTTGAATGCACTTTTTCATTCGAGTCTTCCAGTCCTCAAACACGTGTCGCAGGCCATTCTTTGAGAGGTCCTTCAAAACCGCCTCCGATGCCTTCAGAATCTCGGAATTATCGGAGAAGCGGCGTCCACGCAGTCTGGATTTTAGGGCAGGCAATAGAAAAAAGTCGCACGGTGCGAGATCTGGGCTATACGGTGGGTGTGGCACACAGTTGATATTGTGCTGATGTAGGTATTCGAGGACAGCATGTGCCACGTGTGGTCTCGCGTTGTCATGGTGGAGTCTCCAGCCGCCATTGCGAAGGTTTGGTCGTTTCTTCGCAATGTGCTGCCGTAAGGTCTGAATGACTGACACGTAATATGGTGCAGTTACAGTAGTGCCGGAGGGAACAGCATGCTGATACACCATACCAAGATGATCAAAGAACGTGATCACCATCACCTTGCCTGCCGACTTCACAACCTTTGCCTTTTTTGGTGTGGGCGAACCTGGTGTCTTGCACTGCGTACTGGCTTGCTTGCCCTCAGGATCGAAATGATGAAGCCATGACTCATCGCCGGTGACAATTGACTCCACATAGGCGTCTCCACCATCCTCAAACCTTTGCAACAGCTCCCTGCAAGTCTCCACTCGAACGGCCTTCTGCTCTGGTGTCAGGAGTCGCGGAATCCATCGCGCACACACTCGGCTCATGTGGAGGTGGTCATGCAAAATTTTGAAGGCACTGCCATGAGATATGCGTAGTGCGGCTGCCAGATCGTCGATACTGATGCGGCGATCTTCTCTAACAATGACTGCTGCCGTGTTAATGTTCACCTCAGTAACAGCTGACGCTGATACACCTGGTCCACCAGCTTTCGTGATTGTCATTCGGCCATCTTTAAACTCTTTGAACCACCAGAACACGGTACTTCGTGGCAGAGCGTCATCTTTGTAGGCTGCTGTCAACATTCCTAGAGTTTCTGTTGCACTTTTCCCCAGGCGATAGCAGAACCGTATAGCTGCAAATTGTTCTTCTCGTAATGACTCCATTTCTTCTACAGGCGACTTCTAGAGGCGGCGCAGTACATCACCTGCAATAAAAAGTCGTGGTTACCAAACATGCAATGATTCCTTAACAACATTTTATATATATGCACAGCAAGACCCACCCTACTTGTATGCCAAACTATGAAGCTCCAGCGTTAACAGAACTGCCGGGAAAAAAATCAGTCCAAGTCTTTCTTGACTTGCCCTCGTATTTTACTCATATCCACTATCTAGAAGCTACTACAGTAACGTTTAGGTTCAAATAAACGGCAGCGTTCTAAGTTCAAATAACTACTGGAGTATTGGTAATCATACCTAATAGAATGTATATTAAACTGGTAAAATCTATAATAATAATAATAATAATAAATTGATTTTATTATCAAGGGGTACTTGATTATTTTTAAACTCTACCTGCTTTATTCACCTCAAAAGATCCATCTTCAAGTTTTTTTGTCGACACCTATTAATTCTATCATCTTTTATACCTAAAGGTAAAGTTATACCCGGAAATTTACTGTTACTTTTTAGTTAGTGCCCGAGGAAGATATATCATAGGTGAAAGGACATAAAACTTAGAGCCTAGCTTCCACTTCGAAGAAAACAATCTTCATTTTTCTCTGTTGTTCAAAGGCTTAAATTTTATGATGGAAAATATTAGAACCTTGCCAAGTTGTGTTCAAGCTTTCCGCTTTCTCTGCCTTTATTTCTCTGTTTCTTTCTGTTTTTATTTCTGTTTCTATGCCTTTACTCAAACATTCCTTCTTTCTTCCTCCAAATATATGATACCTCTAATCTACGCTTAAATAAATGAAAACTTTTAACGTATGTTTGTGGTTTGTGTGTATGTCGTATTATCAAGTGTTACAATATTCGGTTGATTCCTAAATGGATTGTCTTGAAACATAACAAAAAAGCTCACATAATTTCATTTAAATTGTATCTATACATTACTAGGTCGTTGCCGTTAGAAAACAAACTGAACATTGATGACATTGCTTCCAGATCCCTTATTGATGTTATTTTGTTCGTTTTCTAGAGGTATTAACAAACTTTACGTGAAGATTAGAGCGGAAATAAAGACGCTGAAATTCATTTTTCAATAAAATAGATACTTTTAGTTTTTTTAAAGTTTAAGTGCGTAAACACAGAAAGCTTTTGTCTTATGCTAACCATCTTAGTGCTCACAAACGTTTCTGGTTATTGTTATAAAATGTGCGTCATACCTTTATTATTATTATTAGTAGTAGTAGTAGGAGGAGGAGGAGGACATTTGAATACAGAGATTTCTTCCCGTTTATCTGTTTCCTGGGGAGAGTTTTCTCTATTCCTGGATGAGAGTCTTCTTTATTCTGTAGAAATGTCCAGACAATTCTCCATATTATGAGAGTGACACTCTTGTGAATTAGTTTAATTATTCTAATTCCTAATCCTAATGTTCTTATCTCCTCCTTCCTCGTTTTGCATATAGCTTATGATTACAGGATTACTACGGTATTAACATATTGCAGTGCCGTTGTGAGGGCGAGGCGAGTGAATCACCTACCTTAGGCGCCAAAGTTGGGACGTCGAAAACTATATGTAAAAGAAAAAGCTCGAAATGTACTAAATTTGGCAGGTTAAAAAAATGTTTGTGTTTTATGCAAATTACAGGAAATTGGAGTTTTTATATTTTTTCCACAAAATTTATTAAAATGTAGTAAATGACATACGTATAATTATAGATATATTTTTTCAATTCCTATGCAATATATTAAAGTTCCAAAACAACCGGGGGAAGGGAGACATTTTATAGATATGTCTCAGACGCTGAAATGCCTCAAAACAGCTCTGACATATTGTCATCTGTTTCATCTTCCACTCTTATTGCACCAGCTGTTTTATAATTGAAGCATTCCACCGAATAACGCTCTATGGCACATTCTGGAATGTTCCAGTTGTATTGCCATTATATAAATTAAATTGAAAATGCACGTACAACGTAAATTATAATGGAAATTCTAAACTGTACACAAATCTTAGTTTCATGCTATTTTATTATATGCATTCCATAAAGCTAAAGCATTGTGCATTAAGAATAGGTAAAAAGCTCCCGTGGACAGAAAAATCTAATTAAAATATTATTAAACCAAAATAGACGCTGCAAGGACACGGTCAACAAAACAGATTTGTTTTGGAAAACTCCAAGCCACAGGCTAGCAAACATTACAGAAATAATTTAGTATAAAAGCTCTTGGCCACCCACAGTAAAGTCACTCACCGACTCACCGGCTTTCTGCCTCTGTCTCTCAAACACTATCATCAGGTGCAGAATACAAGGAGCCTGTTAAAAAAAACTGTAAGTTTGTCGAATTGGAAGGCTCTCGAATACATATACTGGCACATACTGGAAGGCTCGTCTCGCCATTGGCCCAAGAGTGAGATGCCACTAGTATGCTGGCAAACTGGTCTCTGACAGGAACAACTTTGTATGCGCAAGCAAGATGGCGCTTGTATCCGCTCTCGAATTCAATGAAATGTGCCATACAGCATTATTGGGTAGAACTGCTATTCAATTTTAATTCTCTTCTTTGTAACGATATAAATTTTCCATGGAACTGCTTCATTTATAAACAATATTTGTTCTCTTTTTCTTTCTCAATTCAAATATTGGTATCTCTCTCATCTACATTTGCTTTTGTCTGTTAAAGACAGTCCAGTTCCAATATAGTGTATCCGTTTTACTTTCTTCTGTTTCTAGTTTGTATTTGTAATATTGGTGTTTCTTTTCCTACTGTTATATTTACTAGTCAGTTTATGGTAAATATTACCTGCTGTTCTTTCTTTCATTTCCTTATATTCCGTTTGGGTGCACTGGCACAGTTTTCTTTAATTCCTTTACTTTCGACAATACATTTCGTGTAGTGTTTTCTTTTTATCATCTGGTCTTGTATTGCCTGCATAAAACCTTTTGTTTCTTGCTCATGTTTTAACCGTTAAAATGATGCTTACTTGTCTATGTGGCCTTGGTTGATTTCAGTTGGGAATTTCTCGACCATGTGTGTTTCCACTACGAATATATTCTACTGCTTAACTTCAGTGGTGCATACTTCTGAAATATCGCTTTCTTTAAATCTAACCTTTTTTTTCTTGATATAACTTATTAGTGCGTAAATACATGCTCTTGCTTTGCAATCCGATATCTATTTTACTATTCCACATGTGTACATCAAAATTGGCAGTTTAAATGTACTTATTAATCTCACTACGTTCATACTGTTTAATTCGGTCTTACAGATGGCTTGTACCATATTACCTCTCAGGTGTGCATATGTAGAACTCCAGACATTATCATTTTCATGAACTTGTTATGGAGTCATAATTATGTTTTTTGATTATTAATACGTGGAATATATATTTGATTTGCATATGATTGATTCATTATACATGGGTCTGTTATTATGTGTTTCTTTTATTCGCTCTTCCCTTCAGCTATTACGTGATTATTGGTTTCTATGTAATGATGCCATATTCTCAGAAATACATAGTGTTATTATCTTGTATCCAAACATGTTTTTGCTCTGTATTTGTAAGGCTTTTAGTATATGGTTTCTTCTGTGTAAGATATGCTTTTCCTCTTGTGAGAAACGTGATCATGCTATTGGAGTTCATAGTTTCATTTGTAAATGGTTTATGAACTACCATTAGTACTTTGTAAGAAAATCTTGTTTATTCGCACAATAGTCGCTCTTTCTGTGCGATTTTTAATCCGAAAATCCAAATGCGACTTCCAAGCGCAAAGAACACGTACAGTAATTCGCCACCCAAGAGAAAACAATAAATCGAAAACTCGCTTTAATTTAAACCCTGCTTGCCTCATCTATAACAATAGAACACATACTACATCGACCACGCTTTCCTTCAACGATGAACGAACTGAAAGTCTCGGAAGGGGGGAAACATGGAGGATAGGCGTTTGAGTGGCTTGTTTTGCTGATTCGGAGTTATGCATGATCATCGCAACGTAATGTTAGTTCGAACACATTGCTTCGACTCTCGGAAGATAAGCGATCTCGAACACAGGTACATGTAAAAAAGTATACTGTGACTTTTATGTACGGAAGTTATTTTTCTTCTCCAAAACTAAGTTGCGACTATAATTCGAGGGCGATTCATACGCGAGTCATACTGTTACTCTAATGGTTTCGTGGAATTTTCCAGCTCTGTGTTCATTGGATAACTTATCTAACATTAACTCTCTTTATCTATATCTGTTGTTGTGGTAATAATCAATGGCATAATTTCCGTAATCCACCTCCATTCATTGCTGTTTGTATCTTCTTTCTCACACAGTTCTTTCTAACATTCCTTTATTTTTTTCTAGATGGACATCTTACTTTTTCATTTAGGTTTCTTGTTGCCCATTGTCTGTGAAATATGTACAGAGAGCTGTCTTGTTCCCTAGCGGCACTTTCCTTGAATCTTCTTAGTTTACGGACACGAACACGAAGTTTTATTTTTATCTCCTAATTATGTCAGATGTTTATTGAATTCTTCATGTTTTGTATGTGTTCTTGCTATCAAAAATAATGTCTGCATGTATTTCAATATTTTCTCTTCCTTGTTCCCTTTACCCATCGAGTTATCTTATCTTACTCTTATTATATCATCGATCCTTCTATTTAGGTGATGTTTCCATGAAGACCTTCTGTACCTTTTGCTTTAATTTTCCTTCCAAATGTCTTCTGTATTACTTGTTTTTATCTTCCCTCTCACCATCCTTAGTATGGATATTACTGCGCAATGTATTACCATATGGATTTCTCCATTCTTGCCCGATGAGTGTTTGCCGAGGGACATCTTTATTCAGACAAATAACGGACTTATCCATCAGCCGCCTATTTAACCTATAAAAACAAAATATATATTCTGTCCAGTACTTTGCTCTCGCTGCTATAACGGTTATGATATCTATTTTCGTGTATGTTACCTTTCAAACACTAACGTTCACTACATTTAAGTGATTAAAAAAATAGTAGCATATGCTCGCATCCGGCTGTAAATCGTATGGCAGTAATTAAAGTCGACAGTTTGATTGCCGTGGTAGCTCATGTCTTATCATTTATCGCATTATTTAAATATTTATTTATTCTACGAACTCCAAATACAGTCCACAGGTCATTTTACAATGGAAACCACACAACAGCAGCAGCACATAACATACTTTTGAGTGATTGAGACCGAATCTGCTAGTGACAATAATGATTTCTAAGTATTGTATCATTGCATTTCTTTAGGCAAGACCATCACTGTATGTAAATCTAGTAAAAATATTTTCTGAATAATCTAAGTAAAGAGTTACACCTACACTTGTACGTTCTTAATAAAATATAACCGCAGCAATAAGCGCAATTTTCTTTAAAACTCTGCGAAACATTCACAGTTCACACAGAGCATGCTGCGGCCAGAACGGAACTTTACTTACTCTTCACTCTTTTTCCCTTTACCCATATGACCTTAAGATGTACTGCCCATTGTCGACCTGTGAGAGAGGTATTAGCTTCAGCGCGGGGTGCAGTGGGAAGTGCCCAAGCAATCAGCGCCTTTCAGCGGGAGGACTCGAGCAGCGTTGCAAGCAGCTTTCGTGTTTATCGATAGTTCATTATTGTAGGAAGAAATACCCGGCAAGACACTTCTTGTAATTCCTTACAGAATACCTTTCTCCTCCTGCATCTATGTAAACAACCTTGTGCATGATACTATCATTTGTGCCTTTTACAATCACCAGTATTTTCGTATTTCCATTAAAACAGCCTGAAACCTTGTTCTAAAATAGTCTTGAGTCTAATGTTAATAACATGCATTAAGTAGTTCATTATTAGGCAAAGATTCGTTCATTTTATATACCATTGCGGTTTAGCTATCGGAAGTTCTTTACTTAAAACATATATTTATGGCGTTTAGACATCTCTGACTCAGGTCCCAAAAGTTATTCTTTTACACTATCTAACCATTCTACAATGTAAAAGTAAATGTTTATTAAAATTAAGGGGAAGAAAGTTTTTATCAGTGCACCGAGGATCAATTTTATTAGAAATGATATATCAACATCCTCATTTAATTTCAAAATCGAAATATTGATAGAAATAATCTATCAACTTGCTAAAATGGAAACGAGCTTAATAGTCTTATTTAAAAACCGGCATCTTCTTATTTCAAATTAAATAAGAATGTATCCTATATATCTCATTTCTAAAAAAATCTTTCTCGATACACAGATAAGAACTTTTTCAGTTTTAAGTAACTGTTTAAACGGTTTACGGAAATGTTGTTATTGTTTATCATTTCTACAGGGAAGAATCACTTCTGCTTGCTAATGCTTGAAAACTGATGGTAAACAACAGACTCTGCAAAGTGTTTGTCAAATAAATGTCGGACCTCTTGAGTTTGTGTTGTGCATTGGTTACCGCTAGAGCCCTTCAAAATAAAAGAAACCGACAACGCAGCTCAAGACGGGTCATTTGTGGTTGCTCTCCTTTGCTCTTACTTCCCTATTTGTTTGCATTAATTACCTTGTTTCCTGTTAGTAGCTACTTTTTGCTCCGTTGTCATAATTTGAACCATTTCAACCTGTCCGATCGAGACAATCTGTCTCATCATAAAGAAAACATGAAAAGTATACTGAATAGAGACCAAAACTTCTTGCTCTTTTCTGATGATAAGAGCAATAAACGTGCCTCCGTGTGGTTCAGTTTTAAGCAGATGCTATACTGTCGTTAAGGAAGAAGGTAGATTTCTTGTCAATGTGGCTTCCCTGTTTTACAATTTGTTCAGAAAAATGATTTGCTGCTACAAAGAATAGAACAACAATAATAAATTGCTGGTACAGCAGGTGCAATAAAAGAATGGTTTATTGCCTTGAACAGTTACATCGCCTAATACGCCAAAGGTTCCAGCAACTTTGTGCATATAAGAAGTGGTTCAGTGTTGAGAGATTATTGTGGTTGTGAAAGTGTCGTGCTAGAAGCTTTATAATTCAGTCTTCGATGGCGACGTGTGAGCGCCCAATATCACAATGTCAATGGCTTCTAACCATGCCTTGCCTATCCATCCGATCGAAGAATTATATATATATAAGTAAGCGGTCCTGGCTCAGTTGGTAGAGTGTTGGCTTCGCATTCTGGAAGTCCTGGGTTCGATACCAGCTGGCACCTATTATGACTGTTTATCCCGGGGTTTCCTCTCATACCATTCAAATACTGGGATGGTACGTTCAATTTATGTCCTGGTTGATTCCTTCCATATTTTCCCTACCGTATCCGTGGCCTGAGCCATAGATACCTAAAAGCCAGAAACAGATTCATATAATATATCTGAATTTTATATGATGATATATTTGGCCATGAGTTTTATATAATATATATATTTCTGACTGTGGATTTGCCTGAACCTATAAAACTAATTGTCATATTCCAGTCTTTTGCATTTACGGTGGAGTGATTTGGCACAGAGGTTGCACCTCGCATGGCAGGTAACATCCTAAATTTTGCATATGAGACTAATTAGAACGGAAGATCCGCATTTACCGATAGAAGAGTGTCTGGACTAAAGAGCGATTAAATTACATTTGTGTAAAAGAGGTAACTCTTCTTTTTCTAGCTTTAACAAGTACAATTACTGGAACCTTCATCCTTAGCGCTCGTCATAGAATAAGCAGATACTATTTAGATTAATTTTGACGATTTGAAATGTTACTAAAATATCAATAAATTACAACAAAATTGTGACAGTTAAATGCATATACAGAAAAATTCTTATACAGTTAAATGCATATACCATCACTTCTCATAAGTATTACTGCAAACGAGATAGAAAGCTCGGCGATAGTGTCTTACTTTTCATTAAATGCTACTGGCAACCTGGTCACTATCTACTAAAAAAAACTTCCTATTGGATAATGAATAGTGTCATCCTACCCCTCATTAAGCTGCGACTCCATCCTCGCGTCTACAGATGTCAGCAGTCCACAGTGTAGCAAGAAGTACTGCGTGACTTGGACGAACTCTGACAAACATTATCTCACTCTGTAGGTTGTGCGTCTGCATCGGGTTGCTGCATAATTACTGTGAAGATAGGTGAAAAACACTTTAGTCATTTCCAAGCGTCGTGTCTTTATGGTTTACTAATCGCAGTAAATTATGCTTTCTCATCACCGCATCACATTTCCTACAAGCTTGCTTTGTTTTCACAAGCTTTCTAAAATATTACCCAAGAAATAGGATGGTGTGTACTAAGTTACTTTAGAATACATTTCACCAGGCACAACAAGAAGATTCTTCATCAATACATAATCACTTCTATCCAATATTTGCTTACTCCTTTTCTTTTACATTAGAGGTGAAGGTACCTGAAATAAGTCTTATGAATTGTGTAAATAAACAGCTTACGTAAGAGGTGAAAGTTCCACATGCTAAGAACCACTAGCAATGCTTTTGAAGCTTGTGATGTCCTCAGACCGGCAAAATATAGGGACAAAGTTGGACAAACATTTAGAGTTTTTCATAGTGTTGGACGAACCAGGAAACCACGGGGAATATTATCAATTTTAAAAATTTGGCAATTTCTTAATGTAGGTATAAGCTTAAAAATCCCCTACTCTCAAGAAAAATAAAGATAGAAATGTTTCCTTAGTAATCATTTTCTTCAAAGAATACAATAGAGTAAACTCTATGTAGCTCAACAGAAAATACTTGGGGAATTCCACAAACATTGACAACGCTGCCAGACAACGTATAACTCAATCTCGCAGGTACTGAACATTTATAATCGATATGATATTCCTTTTTAATATTCTGGGACCAACAACATAAAACTGGAGTTCTAGAATAGTCGACTTGTAGTTTTACTGTAGTCTGGCTGAGAAATTATAATAGAAGATGGCAGCCCTTTGGGCAAAAGGTTAAAAATACACAATCATAAATATACCAACATACTCACAAAAGAAAGTCCGTTCATGAAAGTCGAGTCCGAGAATCAAACCAAGCATAAATGGAAGCGCATCACAGAGGATATTATAAGAGTGTTAAATATGAGTCGCATATTCTATGCTGTTGTATAGGCATGGGATCATAAAGGTACCACAGAAAAACAACAGCAACAGTTAAAACATGATGTAATTCCAAAGCTCTTCAGGTTGGCTTTACCATAATATATTTTCTAGGTAAATGCATCGGAAAACATCAAACCTTTCATATGTATTTCTTCCGGACTTACAAGAATTTTACCAAGCACATCATGGATATGGGATCTGGTCTATGCCATCTGAACGTGGACCAACGTCATTAATTTTGAGGCTCTTACACACTTCCAATTTGCTGCATAACGATTCCATGATCAAGTAAATATTCTTAATAAAAGCTGCTTTCTCGTACATAAATCTGCTTCTTTCCACACTCAGGTTCTGTAGTTCTTTGGCACCGTCGATAGCACTTGTACGCAAGTCAAATCGAATGGTACTGATGCAGTTGGTGCATTGATAATTTCTGCTCACTGCAAATAACTTTTCCATCATGATTATTCCGTCAAACAGTTACATAAGTCCAGTTATTAAAGAATTACATCGACTTTCAATTGTTGCTGTTAACTTCCTAAGGTACCTGTCACCTGGTATCTACAGACGGCTTAGAACTCGGATAAAGTACACTTATAATTTCTACAATGTACTTTCATTTGAGCTTGGTTGATCCCCGGATTATACGCTCCACTTCCGCGTCACACAACAAAGATTTTTAGTAAATTAATATCAGTAGAAAAAACCCTTCGGAATAAAGGGAAGAGTGACGCAAGAATTCTGCTAAAAAAAGAAGTGATATCCATTTCTTTGGAGTGATAAACTTTGAACCCCTTCACCGATTTTGACGTGTGACACACTGTTTGAAAGATATTGAAGCGTAGATTACAATTCGGCAAGCTTCTGTCTCTTATATGGTCTGGGATCAGTGCTATCATAAGAAAAGTGAAATTTGGATTTTTGTTCAAACCGCCCTAGGGGGTCCCAGAGACACAATTTTTTTCTGTGTTTTAGTATGACAAAGAGCTTTCAAATGCAAGTTCAAGCATCAAAATCGGGTTTATAGTTCGAGAGACCCAAAATTAGCTGTATATATGTGAGTCCCGCTAAGAGACTCGTTTCTTAGCGTTACTCGAAGAACTACCGTTCTTCATGATTCAAAGCAACTGGAATTGTTCTTACAGCATCGTAATGTTTCCTGAATATCGCATTAACATCTCGTAACTTATTATTGTCTCTGTCAAATTGTCGAGAAAGGAATTAGTTCAGCTTTTATTAATTCTTTTTCGTTCGTGTTTTTCCAGCGTTTCCTTTTGATTTAGATCTCGGTGTGTTTGCTTGAGAGGAAAGAGCCCTTTTGTCAACGTCAGCACACTGTGAAAGACCCCTCCAACACCACTTTTTCCTTTTGCAGTAGTCTTCTGTAGAAGAAGCGTCTTTGGTACGATTCGAAACGTTTTTTGTGTTTTGGGGCGCAGTAGAAACGATCTTCCGTGACGTGTTCTGGCAGTTGCTTGAGTAAATAGGATTTAAGCACTGAATGGCGTGGTGTAACATATCTTTCTGGTAGAACATATTGCTTCCTTTTAACTTAGAGGTACAAAGCAAAAATATATCACTGTCCCCTGCCAGAACACGGCACTTTGGATAGGACGCAGAAAAACATTGGGATAAGTTTCGAGCAGAGGAAGGGGGGGAGAAAGCGAGGGAATTCCTGTTACTTTTGCTACTTTTCCTGATTCCTTTTGTGTCTTTTCGTCGGAGTCTGTCCCCTATATCTTTCTCTAGCCTCTAAGAAAAATTTGGCGTGATGGTGGGTTGACTTTCGGTGGGTGTCGCTAATGTTGGCGCGCAGTGATGAAATGGGAATCCACTTGATGTAATGCTCTCAGGATGAAAGAGTCTAAGGGTTGGGAAGTGATTTCAAGATACAACGCATCCAGAAGGGGGAGTAAAAGTAACGTAAAAATAAGGAAGAAGTTAAGATGGAAAAGTGAAAAATGAACAGGAGATGGGGGTTGGAAGAACTGAAAGAAGGAAAACGCGGAACGCCTAGTTTAGAACTTTGGTCCTTTCTTCCACTTCACTTTCCAAGTTCCGGCTTGCGAAAGTCTTTTTATCAGTCTTTTGGGTCAGGTTATTCCATTTCTATAACTGAATTTCTTGCCGATTTAATTATATTCAGATTATATCTTTGATTTTAGTTGTTTTTACTTTCAATTATGATAAAGTATACACAGAGGGCAATTCTTAAAAGGGAAGTTTCCCAAGTGGAAAACTTCGACCATGTTGCTCAGAAGTGTAGAATATTGAAAATAATCGTCCCGTATTTTCAAAACGGTAAACCTCAACGATGAAGTCTAAACGTAAAGCCATTTGAAAATTGTAGAAGGGCAATAAATCCCCTATATTTTGTAAAACCTGTAAGATTATCATTTCTCAATGCTTAGTGTCACCCTTTTATTGTTTTCCTGTTCTGTAGCTACGAATTAACCCCCGGAGTACATCCAGTATACTCCTCTTTAAGGTAAGGTTTCTCAGTCACCCAGGCGAATGCCAGGATGATACTCAACCTACTCGATTCCTGGTAGAAAGAGGCTACAATATATTACAAGAATGATAAGCAATTCAGTAACACATAAAATATACATACCAGGAAGGTACATACCAAACAATACGAACCAAAGAGGTAGGAGACAATGAGGGAGCTCTAGAAAATAGCTTGTATGTAGTTAGTGTACCTACGTTTGGTGAACAAAGGGTAATGAGAAATAAATTAATAAGTATTTCCCCCTGATACTGTTTTGTTATTAGGCAATGTAGATTGAAAACTTAATAACACTAATTGCATTACGTTCAGTTGGTAGATTAGTATCGGTTATACGATAACCACATTCCAGATTATGGAAAAATAAATCCATGCACTATAATATACACCGTAATCGGGATCTATGATGATTAGTATACTCAAATAGGAATACTGACCTTGAACATTCAAGTCAGATTGGTGCTAATTATGAAAGCACACCAACGTTTGTTAGAGTAAATCAGACTTCCATGTACCTAACTATTGCACCAATTGACATTTCTTCCATAGCAACTGATTCCCACATGTATAATTCATTATATATATTACAGGAAGATCCTGCTATAGACAATGATTAAACGATATATATACTTTTATATATGAAGTTTCGAATTCAAAATAGCGCAGAGCTACATTACTAAAATTTATATACTGCAATATTTAGCTCTCATGTTACAATGGTATTGTCAAAACATACAAAAGTTAGTAATGTCACAATATGAAGATACAATTGTTCATAAACCATGTAAAACAATTGTTTTTTTTATAAAATCTCCTTATGTTCTTTTGAGCTATAAATCTCACAGCAATGATATTTACAGAAGGATAAAAAGCATATAATTAAAACCAGTTTTGATGTAGGTATCACTTTGCATGAGTGGTTCGTCCACATTCTCCGTTTCTGATTAGTTTACTAATCGAAATTAAATCTTGTGAAGTTAGTGAAATAACTAAATTAGGTTGCAATTTTGACATATGAAAAGATATATATTACCTTAAAGAAGTCAGGTGATTAGTATCAGTGTCTATAAGTTTTAGCATACTATATACAATTTGCAGATTGATTTGATGGATGTAGTCGGCGAAGGACAACCACATAATTGATCAACAGAGTTCTACTCTATTCTGAATTCGTATTCATCAGTAACTTGTATTAAATTACAACACTGAATTTATTTTTGCTTAGGACACAAACAGTTACCAAATTCCCTATTTTTTGTAACCTATGCAATGAATCCATTGCCATTTTATATTTGATTTTGGGACTTCAAGTATCCCTGGTTTAAGAGGGGTCTTGGGTAAGGTACCAAAATTGGCATTAGCCTGGCGAAGTTGAGGGAATACCCTGGAAAACCTTAGTACGGATGGTCGACCATGGGGTTCAAATCCGCGTGCCGATCCAAGATCGCAACATTACGACCTGAACTACGGGAGCTGGTTTTCATTACCAGTAATACTTTTATAGTAGCGCTAATTGCATTTCTAACAAACTAGAGGAAACGGATATTGATTACATCTTGCACTAGTTATTTAAATAATGATTCTAACATTTTAATGTGTTTTGTGTGTCTGTCTAGGAAGAAAAATATCATGCTAATTATATGTCTGAAGCACCTCACTCAATTATTAAATCTAATAAAATGGGCACTGCCGCTCTTAAATTTGTAGTTACTTAAACGTTATTGCTTTCTTGCTTCGATTACGTAGTGATTTTACCCAATATTGATGATTCTTATAAGACAGTTAGGTGTAGAACAGGTAAATACGTGCACATGAACCTGTCTTTTTTATATAGAACATCCAGCTGCATTGCATGTTTTGATTGTTCCTTCTGACTGCAGAATTAACCCTTCTTGCGATTTCATATCATCTTTTTTCACCTTGTCTCTTATTCATACACAATCAATTCAATGTAAAAGACTTAAGTAAACATCTTGATATATGGGAGGCCAGAAACCAAGGGATGCAAATGACATACGAGTTTTAAAAAGTTAGATTCAATATTTGATCTGTATAACTCGAAACGGATGTGACACAGAACTGACATATTTTATACAAAGAAACCTTGGACCTTAATGTGTACATGTAAAAAATATGACAATTTTGTGTCACATATATTTTGATTTATATATAAGGGATAACATCAAACTGTTTCTATTTGTCCATGGCATTTGTTTGAAGTTGTTTCCCTTGCTTTTGGAGTCGACATATGTAGAAAAGACACTAAAATCACAGTACCGTTGCTAGTGATCCACTGTCAGGATCTTTGGGATGTCCCGGGTGATATTTCTTTATTTTTCTGTTTCGGATGTTATATTCCAACCGTCGTCCAACACATATAACATATAATACACACGAGAGCCACCCATTCCGCGACCTGCGAAAAAGAATAATCGTGAATAACGACCAAGGCTTTATATGAAGTTGTGATCGTACTAACCTCAAGTCCAAACCTTCTACAAAATATTATGATAGAAGACGAATCTTATACGCGCAGTTCTTAAGTTCAGAAATCATTGTTAATACAAGGACCTGATGACTCCGTGGTTGAAAGAATGTTTAATTTTCTATAGAGCTTGAATTGTCACATCCAAGCGCTTGAATGAACGACCACGTGCGTGAAAAGAAAAAGGATGTTTATGGTGATAATATATTTTGAATATGTAACAACCTCATGCTTGAAAGAACAAACCAAAGATGTTTACGTTGATTTAATGGACTGGAACTGTATCGACCGCGTGGGTTAAAGAACAAACGTACTTTAAACATCTATACGAACCTGAGGATGCAACGTTCACCTGCTTCAAAGAACAAAACAAAGATTTGACATCAATATAAAGTTTGAATCAAGAACAGACACGTTCTTGAAAGTACAATATAAAGATGTTTCTCGAAGTTCTTTAACGAATATGAGCACAAGTAGAGAGTAGGGTTCCAAAACTAAGTGGGATTGTTTAAAGCGTTTTGATTGAAATTTGAATTTTTGATACATTCATTTACATTAATTTTCATATAACTGCATATATTTTTATTATCGTACCACGGACACTTCAAGGAATAAGAATTAATAACATGCAAGAAATTGAATTCTCAAACATTAATCAGGCGTTTGAACTACTTTGGAGATTTATTGATGTTCATACATAGCCAGCACAAAGAAGGAAAAGTAGTGTATTCTTAATTAACGAAGCTAGGGAGGGTATAAAGCAAATTGCGGTTCGCTTTTACTGTTAGTTGATTTTTTCAACAAGCAAAGATAAATTTTAACTTCCCTTTTTACTGCTTTGCCTTTAAGAAGAAGATGATACGCAACGTTCTTTTTTAAAAAAATCTTCTCAGATTCATTAAAAAATCTTTTCATTTTTTCTCCCTCAATTACCTATTCAATTTGAAGTAAAAGAAAAGTTTTCTTATATCACTGGTTTTATTTCGACTTTCGCATTTCATTTCTTTAAATATTCATTTAATCTCTTTCAATGATATGAAGCATCCTCTACCATTCTCATTAAACAATGGCTTCCTTTTTGTCTGTAGGTAATGTAGGGAGGCTTTCTTTGATAAATTTCGAAAGCCTGTTTTACATATATACGATGGTTACTCGGAACTTCTTTTCTCATAATTAAATATTACAGAACAAAACTTTTATTTTACATCTATATGGCTTACGTTATCTTTCCTTGTATTCCTCTGGACATTCAAGCACTTATCATACCATGTGACAAGTTTGTGTATCCCTGATACACCATTATACAAACGCGATTAAAATCATATAAACTATGGTCAACAACTGACTGAGACTGCTGATCGTCCATTGTCCAAGTCCTACGCAGGTGCTATTCGCAAATGGGCACTTCTTCGCAAATGACCAACATGTATGAGGCGATTTTTTAAAACCACAGAACTAATGATGACCATAAACTTTTATTTTAGATTCGATCACTGAACGTACCTAATTGTATTTTGCGTCTATGCAAGGAGCCACAAGGTGCTTCCGATGTACTTTGCATTATTTCATGTAAGTATTAATTGACAAGTGTTCGCTTTTATTAGAAATACACACGCTTTAAAAGTTTGTTATAAATGTATGTTATTGTTAACAGAAATGCATATAAATCTAAATGCGAAGTTCTAAACAAACTTAGTAAGCTTTGTGTTATCCTTGCCTCTAGTAATGAATTGCGAACTTAAAGTTATCCCGATGGATTTGCGTGGTGCAATTTGATTTGTTAAAAAGCAATTTCGTTATCGATGAACCGCAAAAAATGGTTCCTATGATGGTTATTATTTTCTATTATAGTTTTCAACCTCAGAAATGATTGTAGCTACATACACTAGAATGAAGTAGATTAGTATTTACTTACGTATTCTATACTTATGCCTCAAACGTTGCGCGATATACGGGTTAATTGCTGGAGAAAGTTCTGTAAAGTAGAGGGGAATGATGCTAAATGATATCTCCTTTGCTGGATATCTTTCTGAGGAATACATTTTGGTTTACGGTGGCTCAGTTGGTAGAGCGCTCACCTCTGGTGCTGGGGGTCGTCGGATCGATCCCTGTTCATGCCGTGTGGTCCTTGTGGTGGACAAACACCGTGTGCATGGGTTTTCTCGTGGTACTCCAGTTTCCTCCCACTTTCTTCATTCCACCAATTCATCCCATCATCATCCATAAGCCATAGTTGCCTAAAGACCTTAAAATTAATTTGCAATTTAGGAAGTCAGCTCCTCCCAATGGCTTTTTAACGAAGAATTTTCTACATCAATGTATTCACACCATTTTCCATCGCGATGAAGCGCTTTTACAGAATGAAAAATGCCCAAGTCCTTCGACTTGGGATGTTATTCAATTCAGCTTAAACATTTTTTTGTATTAAAAGTAAGGCGGACTTAAGATGTAATATTCTGCAGGTAGCCCTTAAATAATAGGTAACGATACATCAGAAAGTAAAAAAAAAATGACAAAATTAAACTTGGGATGTTTCAGAATTAAGGTCTTCAATTAGAAACAACAGCAAACAAGGACGCTGTACTGCTACAAAGGATTATTCTTGTGTGTAAATTGAATGAACTAAACAAACTAGTATCTTTGGACAGGTCTTTTCAAAGGACTAATTCCCAACGAACTGGCCCTTCAAACAAATTTAACTTCCTATCTGTAGCTACTTTCCAGTTCATATTCAAGTAACTCCCAATACCTAGCGCGGAGAAAGCCAAAGTTAATAACCTTCAAAAGAAATTTATTTAAACTTTAAGTAAATTGATTAGATTCGGTTCAGCATTTTTAAAGTAGTTTAATTTATAGCGTTTGTGACTGCCCGTCATTTCACTCAAATTACTCGACTCGTAAGTTTACCACGCTTTGACCGGTACCGAGTTACTCATTTAATGAAGAGAAACAATTTACTTGGTTTAATAAAGAATTTTCATACCAAAAGCAAGGAAAGAATTGAGGTAAAAATTAATATTTTAGTCAACGCCAGTCTAAACAAACGTCTACATAGACATTCATATTCTGCACTTATCAATGCCACCTCACCAGAGCCTCCAGAAATACTTGAAGTACTACGACCAAACTGGAACTTTAGCACTACTTCTCATCTTGCTGTGCTTCAGACAATGATATTCGTGAAAGTAATTAATTTAGGAGTCTTTCTTGAGGTCCGAAGTTAAAGAAAATTGTTTACATCACGGTTTTACGCACTCGCGAATCTGTCGCCCTGGATCACGTTTCGTGGAAACAGCCTCTGTTTACTTTAAACTATCAAAAGTGAACGGTTACTTTCAAACATCCAAGAAAAAAAAATTTTCGGCACTTAACAGGTATTCATTTTATTATAAGGATCGGTAAATCTACTTTCATTATTAATTCGTGTCAATTTTAAAGCACTCCGCAGAACAGAAACAGAATTAATCACAAATGCTCCATATTTCATTAGTTTCGCCTGGTTCAAATCCCGGCCAGGGTACTGGAGACCTTTTCTCGCAGTGTTCCCATGCTTGGCCCTCTGAGGTGTACTCAGCCTCCTATCAAATTGAGTATTGGAGAGTCCTTGGTACTCCTGGACACCTTGGGAAGGTAAAGGCGGTCGAGCATGGGACTGACCACGGACTTCAATTCGTACCGTTGCACGTAGGTAGAGAATATGTGAAGCGCTACCTCTACATCTCCATGCGTGGCTCACGGTGCGCGCGTATCACACAGGGGATAGCTTTACCTTTTACTTGCTTTTAAAACTGTTTCACTTTGTGTAACTTGTTTGAGTTTTACTTTACCAGTGCCCACTTTCTAACACTTTCTGCTAACGATTTTAATATTATTGAGATCAACAAGAATGTTTCGATTGAATAGTATTAGTTCCGTTAGAAATTAACAACTAAAACACTTATATTCTGTTATTCGACTTCGCAAAACGTGAACTTCACTTGCTTCACTTGGAGTGAAGCTCCAAGTGAAGCACTAGCAACTGCACAAGCACTAGCAACCTGCTATCTACACTACTCTCACAGCAATCCACAGCTATGCTTCTCTACTATCTGAAGCAGTGTTATCAGCTAACAAATAAATGCACATTATTCTTGAAAAAAATCTTTTGATAACAATTCTTCAATTTGCTGTGTGACGCAACAAATAATGATGACAAAATTATCAACCGTCACTTCTCTAGAATTTAATTTTATTTACACCATTTGTGTATGGTAAGAATCGAAAATACACAGAAAGTTTGGTCTTCATCCTTGTTCTTAGTCAAAACACTTATCTCTTCCTTCAAATAATTACAATATTATCTACCACGCTATATGACGTCCTGTTACGTAATAACCTTATTGAACGAACATTTGGCAGGTGCTAGGGAGAACGAACTCAATCCGTAAACACAGTGTCGACCTATTATTCTGCTCATTTCCAATTTACAACCTTTTCCTTTACTTTTCAATGTATTTCTCATGCATTTAAAATATTTCTCTTTGACGTATGAGAAACCACATCAATGGCTGATATGATTTCAGGTTGATCTTTCATCCTTTTTTAAACTGAAAAAGAGCTTGCGCAAAAATACGCGTATCTATCTGGAACGTTACAGAAGAAGCTAGATTCTGATTCACTTACAAAGAAAGCACCTATACTATTACACCAGAACACTGAGTAGATCTCTTCACGGAGGAACTATGAGTTACGATAAAGGATAACAGACAAGGGCACTTGGACAGGAAGGAGTTATCTTTCTTTCTTGTAAACACGTAAAGGAAGTTTGGTTCCCATTACACGGAAGACGTTGCAAGATGAGATATAACTTAGAATAAAACCAATTCCTATAAAGCCTCTGTGATAAATATTTGTTTTCAGGAGCGAATCAGGCGGTTAAATGGCGGTTAAAATATGCCATCGTTTCGTTTACAAGTTATATTTGTTTACTAACGGAAGTCTATTTATAAATCAATATTTATTCAAAAATACTACTATGAATGAAAATGATAGTTATTTATTATTAGCTGATACACCCGCCCGTTAACGCGGGGTTAGTGAAATACGTTGGCAACACTAATAGTCGTACTACCACTACAACTGCAAAAGCAACAACTACTACTACAGATGTGTTCAAATTATTAGACTCAGTACTCATTTTCCTTACATTCCATTTTTGAACAAAATTACATCGACATATGTTTTAAATTAATTCTAATTACTATTTATGAATTGCTTGCTCATTTTCTTACGTATGACTTATGCTTCATCAATAATATTTTTTCAAGGCTGTTAGCTTGGTTGCACGATGGTGCATAAGATGAATGGGTCGTAACCAAATTAGGATACAATCTGTGTTAGTAGTTGCTTTAGAAGAACGATTAGTGTGTGTATTGCTGCTTTGTCCCCTCAACTATATAGTCTACTAGGTCCGAAGACAGACATTACACCCCAAACCATGATTGACATTGGATGATTTTTACACCTTCCAACTTGAATATCTCCACAGATTAACGTCAAACATTTCGTCAACATTCATCAGATATAATGATACATTATTATCTCTAAGTCATTGGAAGCCCCCTGTGTGAGTCCTTGTGTCTACTAGAGACGCTTCCTTGCATAGTTTGAGTATATGAGACCACCTAGAAACTTCTTTACAATGTGTAGAGTATTTTGTCCTTTCTTCCTAGGTCGGTGTGACTTCTTAACCCTAAGCAAGGAGTAACGCTACCAGGATAATTTCAGCGCCCAAGTCTTTAAAAGTGGCTTTCTTGTTCCTCAGATCCAAAGTTTTAAGTCTTCACATGTTTATTACAGGACGTCTCGCGTTTCACCCCACTCCTTACAGTCCTGTTGTCCTGATTTGTTTGTTTATCTCTCACCGAAACGTACGTATTTGGATCCACAATCTACAAGAAATCAGTCTTCCTGCATATCTTCCTTCATCCAAAAGTCCTTTCCCAACTTCATCTTTAAGCGGAGAAAATCTCTTTAGCCTTTTCCATTATGTCGAAATTACAGAACTTCACAGAAAAATACAAATATGTTAAAAACACTTTAAAATGATCAACTGCAACTGTTTACCCGTATCATCATATAACTGTAAAGTACAGCGTGTCACACTGCCAACCCGTTGGCGCAAAAGACCTATATTATAACACAAGCATTATCTGCAGAGCGCCATTCAAATGTTGCCATCTGCGGTTCAAAAGGGATACAAGTATTCTAGTTGTAATGTACACAAGTGCTGGATAAAATATTAGTAGTTTGACCGTAATATTACATGCTATAAGCCTTCGTAATTCGAAACAAAAAAGAAACTAAAATTTTCTGGAGCGAGTCTAAAAATTTGAACACATGTGTACAATTACTAATACTACTGTATACTGCTGTAATTGCATATTGAAATTTATCTTTATTCATATTTCGCTTTCATCTTTGCCCTGAATGTAATTCATGTCTTTACTTTACCAAGACTCTTCGTTGGTCATGTAAGTAACCAAACCACGACAAGCAACTTAACACAAAACACAAATATATTAACATTAACTACACCAGATATAGTTAATAACTGCTCATGGGTTTCATGCATGGTGCAACAAAATTTCATGAAAAGAATTTGAAAAACGTGTGAAAAGTACGATATGTGTAAATACTACTACTAATAGTATTAGAAGTTTATTAGAAGATGTTATTACAGCATGAAAGTCATTTGCAAATAAAAAAACAAAGGGGTCCAAAGTCCGATCCCAGTAGTGCCCCAGATTCTACCACAAACTCCTCGGTTATAATATTTTTGTAACGCACACGGTGTTTACGATGGCACAAATAAGACGCTACTAACTGACGTAGTTTCTCTGAAAAGTTGAAAGTTACAAGCTTGCTAAGAAGGATGTCGTGATTAATGACATCAAAGGCTTTCGAGAAGTCTGTATAAATTAATTCTACTTGACCTTTATTATTTATTTGTGTTGCTAAGAAATGTAAAAATTGAACATGGTTAGTGGCAGTCGATTTCTTTGGCAAGAAGCCATGTTGGAAAGGAGAAATAATTAAATATATGTGATTTCTTCAACAAGGGATTTTGCCAAGCTAGTTTCCTTATATAAAATTGTGAAAGATAATTTGACATTTTGAGTTAAAACGAGAATTTTGAGCTACATAACGTTATCACTTAATGATGATAAGGTGATAAGTACTTTTTAAATGACCACGTAAAGAAAATATTGTAGCTTCTCACCTTCTGCGACCTTAATCTTCATATGGACAAACATTTATTCATGCTATTCTGTCCATAAATAATCTTTCATACCGCTCCCTCATCTACAAGTTAACACCAAAGAAGAACGAAAACGAGAAAAAGCAAATGAAAACGAATGAAAGAATTGATTTGAAACTTTTTCTTATTTTGTTCCTAATTCTCTAGTTCTTATTTTCTTTCCCCCTTCAAGTGCAGCTTTCTCACGTTTCGTAATCTCAGCAAAGATTCCTTTTTTTGTTTGTTTTGTCCTTTCGCTCCCTTTCGTTCGTCAGAAGAGATGGAAGGAGAAGGTCAAAAGAAGCAAAGACTCCCTTTTTTCTGATGTCCTTGATCTCCTTTCGTTTGTTGTAACGAACGCTTCATTAATGATCTACAAAGTAGGCAATCAGCTTCCCAAAGACAACTAACAAGCTCTCTAGATTTTCTGTCTCTTGTAATTGAGTTGTGAGCACATGAGGGAGTCTTGGAGTACACCGCTGCCAAACACAAGTATAAAAAATATATTTTAATGACTTATTTCAAAGGTATATTGCTATTTTTGCTTTTGTTAGAAAGAGCTTTAGTCTACATTATCTAAATGTAGTTGGTCATTCTCCAACCTGACTCCATTCGCTTTTCTTCATCCTTTAATGTACATTCAGATTCAGAGAATTTGGCTGAGGTTTTTCTTATTTTAAAAAAAAAGTCCGTAATGATGTACAGTATGGCCACACTGACTCAAAATGTACGCTACAGTCAGATGGTGTCGATTATTGCAGCGAAGTGAGCATAACTCCATTTTTCAAGAGTTGTAAGCGAACTCCTCCTAGACTGTTCAGCAAATCTTGATAGTACACAATCCACTGAGTGATGTAAGCCACATTTTGATTCTATCAGACGCATCATGATGGAATACTAACCAAAATCTGGTGACTGCATTCGTAGCAGAGCAAACTTCAAATGGCAACAATCATCGGCTTTGCTGCTACCACTATTTCAAAGCGTTCTGAGTAACCTCAGCAGGTAGTACACAGATTGCGTACACCAACTCCATCTTGTTGCTCAGATTTAAGTTACGTAGGGCGCAAGTGTAGCCCTAATAACATCATCTCGCAGCTCAGAATCAAGTTATGTGTAGGTAAAATATATATTTTTCATAAAATGAATTACATAAAACATGAATTGCTAAGAGTTTACAACAGTCTGCAAAGAATTTTTAAAACTCTATACATTTCAGTTACGCAATAGATAAATATATGTGAATGGAAAACAAAACTTTCATTTTGGTCAGGTTAGATATTTAATTTCTTCTATTGCAACTTCAAAATAATTGAATTTCATTGCAAGCGCTACCACTAGAATATTTCGTTAATGATCAAAATTCGTTTATCGAAAGCGGTGAGTTCACTGAAAGTCACATTTAAGCAACATTTAATCATTGACATTAAACCACCGTCAACGAGACGAGGAAGCAATACGATCTGCTATAAACTGATTATCTAGTGATAACACTCCTCTCCGTGCACATGGATATACAACGTGTGTAAAAAGTAGTGCCTGATTTATATTTATATTAATAAATGAAGTACCGTACCACACGTACAATGATTACTATTATTAGTGTTAGTATTATTATGATTTTGTGAATCTGTTGATAAGAGTGAATAGAATGACTGTCTTGTGTTTGGTTATGTTTCATTTCAGGTAACCATGGTGTTTCTACTTAACAAGGAACAACACATGCAGCAGTGAGGCTGTACTTGCCAGTGTGGATCCAATGTTGTAGTGGTAGGTAGTCGCTTCAGTGCTGAATACGGCATTTGTCAAGTACTTGACAGGAGCATAAAAGACTTGTGAAAAAGTTTAAAGTTACTGGTTAGTGGATGCGATATTTCCAGATCCAGTTGCTGTTAGACAACAACAACATATGAACCCTCACGACAGTCTGCCTGCAGAAATGGATATTCCTCCTAAAAGTGTCTAGAGTCTAATGAAAGACATGAAACTCAGGCTATAAATGCCACGGTTCTTGCTATTTTTTATAAGTATACAGGTCGTCGGGTGTAATTTGCAGATAATGTTCTTAATAGTATCTGGGATGATCCTAGTTGTTTGGACAATATATGGTAGTTGGATTAGAAGACATTGGTAGATTAATCAGCACAATTGTGGTTATTGTATCTCACAAGCTCCATGTAAAGTCTGCATAAATTCATTTTATTTCTAACCACTTAAAGGTTGTTTTGTGGGATATTATTTTCGGGGTTGATGCCCTTCAGTACAAGGTGGCTATGACTTTGACTGCAGTGTTAACCCTATTTTGCCCAAAAGTGATAATAATACCTTCAGGTTGTAAGGTGACTATATATTTATTTTCAACAATATGTTGCTCCACCCCGTTATGGAGTACGTGGGCTGATCAGTGACCCATTACCCGTCGTCGTTAGATTCGGTCGTTGTTGATTCGTTCAATGGCCCTCTCGTTCTCTGGAAAATAATGAATCACGCAGTGTACAGGTGAAAACCAAGCGATATTTCCAACCTTCGTTAAGTGATCACATAAGAGCTCTGCTATATCGATCTTAGTATCTGCAACTAAGTGTGTTGCAACGTTGCACAATTGTAAGTATACATCGTACACAGTTTCTACCAATTTGAACATTACCTTCCCTTTCTTTTGTGACTTTCACGAAAAATTGTTATACCACTGACACGTAGTACTGTACCTTTGATTGAAACAAAAATAAAACATATTTCTTGCATGGTAGTTGGCCATTACCCTCCTTTGCATAGAAATAACATGATGAGGATGGGATTTTCAGCTTTCACTTTTTCTGTGAGACTTTCTGTTTAAGTTGTGCTTGTTTCTAAGTATCAGCTCGTTCTTGTTTGTGTATAACCAAGGCCTCGGTTTGAAATCTAATATATTTTATATCTGCCTGGTATTACGTTTGCAGCCCAATAAGGAAGTCATGGACGTTTGACGAAGTTTAGTTCAACGGTGTATCATCTTTGTGGATAAACAATACATGTTTCATTTTTATGTGTATAAAGCAATTATGGTATAGTCATCTACATCATGGCACCAACCTTTGTTGGAATAGATTTACTCTTACGTAATGCTCGCATATTTGTTTAATAATTCAACTTCGTTCCAATTGAAATTGTAACCAGTTTGGTGTTCTAATATGGTTAAAACTTTCAGGTGAGTGCCTTATGTCATCAAATTAACTTTGGGGCGAATTGGTTTAATCATTTAAACTTGACTCGCGCATATAAGTTTAAGGAATAAGTCTCATTACATTACCACGGCAACGGTAATTAACTGAAAATCGTAAGATTAAAACAAAGAGTTCATTGTATCTAGAAACTAATATTGGCTGGGATGGATACAACCAGTTCTCACATGAAGCGCGAAAATGTATTTTTGTTAAAAGTATCGTCACCATGGAAACTTTATTCAGAACAAGATTTTTAATATGAATGAAAACCTGGCAAAGTTATTCATCTTCATCTACATAATGATTAAAATCGGTTTGATAGATTGGACATAGATACACCGAAAAAATATATACGTAAGTAAATAATGATTAATGAGATGATGGCTGCAATATTGTAACAATTGTCTAAAATGTATTGCGGTTCTGGAGATTACGAAGTACCTCTGTAGTACTATTTCATACACATGAGCCCAATACATTACATATCATGTTGTTTCAACAATCAAACCGATTACTTCTGTAAATATATATATATATATATATATATATATATATATATATATATATTTAACTAGTTGATTGCCCGCCTGTTGGTACGGAGTCAATTAAATTAAGTTGGCAACACTAGTAGACGTAATAATGCTACTACTACAAATACTACTAACGTTACAACTAATATTACTACTACTAGAAATACTACTACTTTTATAACTATTTCAGCTACTACTGTTAGTACAACTTAATGCTAGTATTATTATTAGTAGTAGTAGTGGTAGTTATCCATACCTTACGTATTACTATACATAAAATGTACGTTACAACAATCAAAATTAATTAACTTTTGAACAAAATATTTAAAATATTTACTTATTTAATTTATTGTTGTTTTAAATTGAACACGAAAACAATGTATTTATAGCATTTTTGTAAAGAATAAAATTACAGTTTTTATTCATTAGATCACGGCATGGTTACTTCTGGTAACCTTAATTACGTCTGTGTTCTGCGCATAGGACTAAGGAACACGTTTGTAAAATTTGGTGGATACACATACACACATATAGATTTGTATACAGTTGTTACAATGTACACATGTTACCAGGTGCGTAAATATGAAACCGGAATTTATGTACAGAAAAGACACAGTGATTGGATGACAATGCTAAGAATTATTTTATTCGAACTATTGGCCATCGCTAGCCATACATTTCTGCCATCGTTCCGGCAATGTGTGGATGCCAGACCAAAAAAACTGTGCCTCTTGTGCTGCAATCCAGTCATGAAACCATTTTCGTACATGTTCGTAAGATGTGAAGCGCTGGTCAGCAAGTGCGTGTCCCATGGATGCAAATAAGTGAAAATCGGAAGGCGCCAAGTCTGTTGAGTAAGCCGCTTGCGGAAGGAATTCCCAGCCAAACGTCGCAATCGTTTCCTTGACCGGTTTTGCTGTGTGTGAGTGTGCATTATCGTGAAGCACAATCACTTCATGTTGTCTTTGGTCATGTTCTGGTCGTTTTTCACGCAAAGCTTGATGCAAATCAATCATTTGTTGTCGGTAATGTTGGGTATTAACGGTTTTGCCAGGTTTCAGCAGTTCATAATAGATAACTTCCTTCTGATCCCACCAAACACAAAGCATTGTCTTCCGTCCATAGCGATTTGGTCTTGCAGTCGATGTCGCCGGTTCTCCTGGAGCTACCCATGATTTTTACTCTTAGGATTCTCGAAATAGATCCACTTTTCGTCACCAGTCACAATTCGATGGAGAAATGATTTCCTTTTGTACCTGGCGAGCAGAATTTCGCAAGTGGTTATTCGCTTTTCCTGCTGTCGTTCAGTGAATGCATGTGGAACCCATTTTCCCACCTTCTGAATCTTGCCCATGCCTTTTAAACGTATGGAAACTGCTTCTCGTTTCACATTTAATTG
>JAGDQP010001302.1:0-23184 GCA_022664845.1 Lepisma saccharinum | reverse complement strand
AGTCACAATTCGATGGAGAAATGATTTCCTTTTGTACCTGGCGAGCAGAATTTCGCAAGTGGTTATTCGCTTTTCCTGCTGTCGTTCAGTGAATGCATGTGGAACCCATTTTCCCACCTTCTGAATCTTGCCCATGCCTTTTAAACGTATGGAAACTGCTTCTCGTGTCACATTTAGTTGATCCGCGAATTGTTGTTGTGTTTGAGCGTCATCCTCATCCAACAAAACTTGAAATTCGCTGCCTTCAAACTTTTTTGGTGGTCTTCCACGTTCTTCGTTTCTCACGTCAAAATCGCCACTTTTAATTTTTTTAAAACCACGCATAGCAGTGTGACTTACCAAGAGCATGATCACCGTAAGCTTCGACAAGCACGCAATGCAATTCTGCAGCAGTTTTCTTCAAATGGTAACAAAAAATCAATGTTGTTCGCATATCGTAGTTTGTAGGTACGAATTGCGCCCTGTTCAACGCTATTAAACACTACACTATGACATGAAACTTGTCTGGTTATGAGTTGCAAATCGTTATCAGCAGTCAAAACAAGCAAGTGGCACCAAGGACGCATTTTTACGGTAACCACAGTGACAGCTAACGCCGTCTATGCACAAATTCCGGTTTCATATTTACACACCTGGTACATACATGTGTGTGTAACAACTCTATAAAGGAGGATCACCAAAATGAGGACCATCTTAACATACATGCCCACATACAAACACACACACACACACATATATATATATATATATATATATATATATATATATAAATCACAGCCATATTCAATCCACTAGTGGATGAGGCCTTTCCCCGAAGGGAGGAGTTGGTCTACTGCTTCCACGCTGATCATATATATATATATATATATATATATATATTTTCAGGTGTAGATCCAAGCGGAAACTATAGGGGTTATAGGCTCCTTGACATCCAGGTATACACTGGATAAAATGGCCTTCTATCCTACTTTTCACTGGATAAAGTGTCACAACTATGGTTTATTCCCCCTTTGATCATATTCTGGATCTGCGTCTATATATATCGATTACGTATATTATTTTCTCACTTACATAATTTTAAATAAGTTCTTTTCTCATTAGTCAATTAAAACTAAGGTTTTCTTTCAAATTGTGGGTACTTGGATTCATCCACACTAGCAGATATACTAAAACCTTATCGTAATATAGTATCGAAGGTTAACTACTGATATCTAGAATTTTTGTCACCTAAATTTGTTGTTATCAAATTATTGAAAGGGAGAAACTTGGCAGACTTACCAGTTAAATCTTCATAACAAATAAACCAAGAGGTAAATTAAATTGCCTTTGACTTGTCACGAAGTTTCAACTGAAAAGTCTGGCATTTTGTTCCTTTCAATAATTAGACAACAACAACTTTTTGTGTCAACAATTGTGATACGAGGTATCAATGGTTAACCCTCATTGTTATCTTTTGTTTCCATTTCCAATTAATTAAATTTCTTTAGCAAAATGAGACTATTGGTGTTGTTCAGAATTCTTTTCTCGCAAAATAATCATTACACTTTTAAGATATATACAAAGTGGTTCACGAAATCCGTAGCAGGGCCATAACTAAGCTCCTAGTGCACAGAAACAAAAAAATGTTAATACCAAAGTGCATGTGCGAAATCACATGGTGATGCTTCTGAAATCAGGGATGTCTCGGGAATACCTCTAAGGAAGAGCAATTTCAAAATTTCAAATGGCAACGGGGGTTGATTTAGCTAGTATTGAAACAAGCGCTAAATTTTGAAAGGCTTTTAGAGGAACCACTTTTCCATATCTCATACCCTTTGGCAGCTAGAAGGCCTAATTGGTTGTCAAAATCAACATGGTGTAGAGGGTTTTCGGGACCTTTTGGACGCTGTAACTCAAAAGGAATAGTAAATAAAGGTTCGAAACTAAAGTGAATTACTAAATGGAATATGTGGAATCAAACGGTGAAATTGCCGAAAACAGCGGCGTCCAGGGGAATATTGTTAGGGGGGGAACTTGAAAATTTTAAATCTAAACAATGGTTGACTTTTGTTTTCTTTGAAACAAACATGGAATTTTGAATAACTTTCAAATGAAGCATTCTTAAATATCGTCATTTACAAGAGCTACTTGGTAAGTTAACTGTTGACGTACTAATTAACTCTTGTAGTTGTCAAACGTTACGAGATGTTAAACATAGTTTCATCTGAAAGCTGTTCAAAATTTCGTGTTTGTTTCAAAGAGAGGAAAATCAACCATTGTTTCTATTTAAAAAATTTAAAATGCCCCTCCGTAACAGTATTCCCGGGAAACCCCAGTTTTCGAAAATTTCACCGTTTGATTCCGCATATCCCATTTAGTATTTCACTTTAGTTTGGAACCTTTATTTACTATTCCCTTTGAGTTACAGTATCCAATAGGTCCCGAGAAACCCTCTACACCATGTTAATTTTGATTATCAATTTTGTGTTCTAGCTGCCAAACGGTATGAGCTATAGAAAAGTGGTTCAAAATTTAGCGTTTGTTTCAATGGGAGCAAAACCAACCCCTGCTGCCATTTTA
Organism: Lepisma saccharinum; assembly: GCA_022664845.1. Lineage (NCBI taxonomy): Eukaryota > Metazoa > Arthropoda > Insecta > Zygentoma > Lepismatidae > Lepisma > Lepisma saccharinum. Next base: position 20,625 of record JAGDQP010001302.1, on the reverse strand, counting down.
AATTTTGAGGTTGCCCTTCCGTAGAGGTGTTTCCGAGACGCCCCTGATTTCAGAAGCATCACCAGGTGATTCCGCACATGCACTTTGGTATTAACATGTTTGTTTCAAAGGTTTCTGTTCACTAGGAGGAAGTTATGGCCCTTATTTCGTGAACCACCCTGTAATTCCTGTATGTATTTGTGGTTTGAGGACTAATTATTTCATGTTCATACAGATTTTAACTTATTAGTTTTCCTTCTTTGTTTTCCTAACCAATATTAGATGATAACGAAAAACAAGAAATCAGACACATGAAATAGAAAACCATATTTACTTCTCAATATTAATTAATTTCTGTACGCAATCAAATTTAACGGCAAAGACAAATTAAGTTCTACAAATAGGTGAACATTTTAATCATTAGGAGGAAAATCGTTGTTGTCGTTCTTTTTATATATATATATATATTTGTTATGATAGGTGTAAACTATATCCTTTTTGTCTTTTTTGGTATTGTCATAAAACAAAACTTGTAATAGGATAAATTTGTTTTCCATATTATTGTGGAGGGTAGGGGAGTAAACTTCCTTTCATCTGAAAGTTTTATTAATTAGGAATGCTCTTTAAAATAGCATTTAATTTTCAGATATTTTTGTTCGTAATGATTCTAGTGAAAGCATGCTTATTAAAAGTACTTTTTAATTGGCTTTGTTATGAAACGTTCCAAAATGAAAGAAGAAAATTGTTTTTTTAGTAAATTATTTTTTATTGATGAAAAAAAGTGATTAAGTGTTAGAAAGGTTTCAGTCGCCTGAATTGTATGTGGTTTGCGCTAACTGTACCGGTAATGTAAAGTAGTGCAGAGTGCAGGAAGTGTAGATTTCAGTATTTCAATACGAAGATCGTTCGAACGACGGGATGTTACAAAAATACACGGCTCAATTAGGAAATGAATGAACTGAATACACTTTCCATCAACGTTTTAGGAGTAGGTTCTATCATCATACAGAAGTGGTGAATATCTTATTCACCGTTATCCCTACGAACTTTGATATTTTCAGCTGATATTAAGTTGTTTGTACCAAGTTAGACTTCTGAAAGAGTGCAGACGAGGTTATACTACTTGCTCTAGAATTTACTACTGGAATAGTTCAAGTGCAAGGTACATCGGTTACACCAAATCAAAGTGTACAGCAGTGTGTACTAGGAAATTACAGATACATATTAGTCAGTTGTCAAGAGTAGAAGGAAAACGTGAATCTTGACTAAATATTTACACCGTTTAATGTCTGTTAGTATCTTACTTCTAATAAGGAAAATATTTGAACTTATAGTAAGTTATTTTTACTGGGACCCTCAAAAATGTCTAACTTTTTATGGAGTCCCAGAAATGTTTCGACCATTGTCTTGATGTCCATCTGTTCATCCATATGTAATGTAGGTTACCGCCTAAACTAAACCAGATAGAGCGAAACTCGCTTCAGATGTAGGGTCATCGAACTTGATATGTGTTTTCACCATCTCTTATGATATTTCTTTAGTATATACATTTAGTGTTTAACGTACGCTGGAGTTTAAATTAAAGGAAATACAGAGAAACTGATGTTAAAATTAGGTTCAGTAAACTTGTGCTCTCAGTATCACAACGTTATGGCCTTTTCTCTTGATATTCTTGTATTGTCTACGCTTCGTCTGTGACGCTGCCTAGCGACTCACGAAAACTTATATGGAGATAAACTGAATTCATATTCGAATTCAAGGATTTCGATTAACTCAGCTGTTTTTAATCTGGTAGCAGGAATTCTGCCACTGCCTCCAGTTTAAGGGACTGTAAAGTCAAAATGAAGGGGTTTCCATAAGGTTGCCAACCGTCAGGTTTTGAACCGGACAGTTTGGTTTTAAGGCAATTGTCCGGCGTCCGGTTGCAAACTGAAACCGGATGTCTAATGTCCGGTTTTAAGATATATTTAAGGTTTAAAAGTAAAGTTTTGCTTTGTTTGTGATGACTTTTCATTTCTTGCATTGTTAGAAGAATAGCAGAGAATTTCTGAACTTATGAATCAACAACGCATATTAACGTTATCTCTCTCTCAAAATTTATTGCAAAACTGACTTCACCAATGTATTCATGGTAACATTCTAGTCCAGATTGATATGTTACATGCCCCCCTTTCTATTTAAGAAAATCCTTTACAATGACGTTCGTTGTAAACGAATTGCCTCATTATTGATTATCTTTGTTTTTCATTTTCAGAAGTACATTCTATTTATCATAGCACTGAATATTCATCTTATGTTTATAATTTTTACTTTTACCCATAAATTATTTTACACAGTTGTAATAGATATCGAATGGACACTTGATGAATTATGACATATTAAAATAATTAATATTATTAAAAATTATTAATCCCGTAAATAGTAACTTGAAGTCAATGTAAATTTAGTTTTTATGTTTCATTGCTTAAGTACCTTTGGTATTGCAACACGTGCTTTTCTATCATAATTTGAGCCAGTGTTGGAAATGGAAAAAAAAATTACTCGGGGAATGAAAAATGTTTCCCCATGCAAACTGTTGCTTGAAAAAAGAAGAAGAAGAAAGAGGTAAGGGGAACGCAGAAAATTTTCCCTATGAGAAATGTGGACTGCAAAATAAAATTGGCAAGAGTTAACTCATAAATATATCCCTATGAAAACTGCGAAGTGATAAAAATTAAAGGGAACGCAGTACCTAAGTTGAAGGTATCATTCTGACGTTTACCTTGTGTGACTGAAGAAAACCCCTGGAAAAACCTCAGTCAGGATAGTCGGTCGCTGAGATTAAACCCAACACCAACGCTCTACCACTGAGCTACGGTGGCTAGTGTCGGTACATCTGTTGAGTTATGTAATCATTAATTGAACTAAAAAGAAATTATATTGAAGACTTTTGTTCCTCCAAAGGAAAAATATTACAGGCCACTTCTTCGGTGCGCAAGCAACAGAGGGATCTAAAGGCTCATGTACTCAAAGTTGTGGACTACTTCGAACTGGTTTATCATTATGACAATTCCGCAACCCACACGTCCATTAAAGTGTAGCACGTTTTCAGATTTCAGCATGAAACAACGTGCTTACCGTTCCTCACCACTTTCTTAGCTGTTTGTAACTGTTTTTTCATCTTCTTTCAATTGAAATTAAGCTCAAGCTGTTGAACTCCGACCCATTTGAATTGATTTAGGAAGAAATGTGGATGATTCTGAACTGAATAAAATGCAGAGCGATGAATTAGAGAAGCCGTTCTAAGAATAATACAATTGATGGACCAGTGTATCAACTCCCAAAGATTATTTTGAAACTCTTGGGGGTAATTTAAAAATCAGTTTTTTTCTTTCTATTTTCTAATATTTTTTTTTTTTTTTTTTTTTTTTTTTTTTTTTTTTTTTTTTTTTTTTACTAAAGCCAATCCGGATTGTTTTTATTTCGCCCTTATATGTTGTTAGTTGTTTGTCAACAGATGGGGAAATGAAAATGTCAAAGTTTTCACAAACAAATGATAGAATAGATTTTCTATTCCCCTGAGTTCTGAAAACTTGCTTGTGAAGTAAAAGAGCTCCACTAATATTTATATCATTACCCTGGAAGGTTATATTTGGATTATGATTAATGCTTCATTTGTACCGAACACATACTGATAGTACCAGAAATATGCGAGTATTGTAGGTGTAGACGAGACGTACACAGTGGGGTAAAAGCTTTGAGATAAGAAAAAGTAAATTTATTGCCACAACGATCTTCCACAGAGCTTCAACCCTCTGTCCTAAATCTCTCCGCTTTCATAGACTGAACAAAGGAGAAAACATAGGAGATTTGAAACTCAAAAGGTATGAGCACTTTTCCCCCCTCCTTTGCCAACAGTGAAAAAGTTGGACCCGTATTGAACTTTCCGGCCATTTTTCCAGTTCCTCATACACTTTCGTGTGCTGTTTTTTCTCTCTTTAAAACGCTTCACAAGCTAGAAAGAAGTATTTGTGGTAGTTCCTCTATTCGTGTTTGAAACCACTAGGTTTTGCAGCCAAACAAAACGAAAGTACAACGAATAATTTTAAAAAGGGACATATGAAAACAAAAAGATAAAGGAAAAAAATAGCCCTTTTGGAATACTTTTTGAAGGTACTTAACTCAAATTAACATACTTTGTTTTATTTAGTTCGTTAAAGAGAGTAGACCATGCGTGTGTACACAAATAAGCGCTTATAGATTTGTGCTTTGTTACAAAGAGATAAAAGTAGGTTTGCAGAGTGAGGTCTCTATAATTATGTCGGGCAAAAGTCTTTTGTGTTCTCCTTTTGAATATAAATTCCAAGTTTTAAATTTGCTTTACCACGCATTCGCAGCACATCTGTAAATTTACTTTTACTGGCACATATAATTTATTTTTTGTGTTTATTTCTGTTGTAATGTTTTGTTCTCGGATTATACTTATATGTTAGGACTTTTCCACTAAAAATATATTTGAGAGGAGATTTCTTTTTGACAACACAACTACAGTAGCCCTAAACTGTTTAATGGAATTCAATATGGTTTAGTGTGTTGAAATTTTACCATGCCTTCCAGTTTCCAAACGTTAGCTAAAAGCAGTGGTGATATTCAACTGAATTAACTACCGGATCGCGATGCTTGTAAATTCTCAAAGTTTAGCCGGTTATAACTTTTATACATGCGTCACATTTTGTAAGAACAGAATCAGAAAGGAAGGGCCACAAAACCATCTAAATGACTTTAGTAGAAGGGAGTTTCACTCATTCTCAGCAGCTTAATGGGTGCGGTTTCTGACTTACACAACTCTCAACTAATACTGAATTGAAAGCTTGAGATACTGAAAGTTCTTTCTGTGTAAGCTAAAGGAAGAAATAGTTAATTCAAATAGCTGACAGATGAGCAAAATGATTAATACTTAAATTCTGAAAATTCGTATAGTAATGACACAATTGGCATTACAAGAATATCAATCTTTTTACATTCTTTTCTTTAGTTCACAGTGGTTCGTGGTGTCCTCAAATCTTGGAAAGTTAACTCATTTCCCGACGTTATATAATGATGAAAATTTTGCACAGCAACGTAAGTCTGGTGACAATACAATATTCCATTGTTCCTTTCATATATTTATAAATTTTAAAAGCATATTTTAATATTTTTAATATGGACTTCTTTATCCTAAAATAAGTACTAGCCTGAAATCGATATTGGGTTTGACTGGTTGTTGAACACTTTAGGATTTGGGTCACAACACATTATCTTGAGAAAAAAGTATCCGAACACCGAAATAACTCGAAAAATGTATTATTATTTTTTAAAATTAAGACATAATTTTTTAAACAATTCGTGCTAAAAAGTGAAAAAATAATTTTGTTTATGAATTACTAAAAGAATAACATGGGGTGTGACAGGTCAAGAATTTATAAAGTGGCTGTATATAACAGCGCACCACATGCTTTTTTTTAAACATTCATACACAAAATTATTTTTATTTAGTTTTTAGTGCGAATTGTTTAAGAAAAGTATGTCTTCCAAAAAAAAAATTCTTCATGGGGTTCCCTTTTAGACTAGATTTTATGACTGAGGAAAATTAAAGGTACTTTTCTGCCATTATATAACTACCAAACTAATGACCAAACTATATAAAACTATACGTACGGACATATTTTTAAAACAAATATGAAGAATTACAATTTTCCATCTAATGGGTTTTACACTCGTGCATCACCAGTTATTTTAAGTGGACGGAAACTGGGGGAGGTTTTGATGAAACAATAATCCTTCTTTGGTTCTCTGAAGCTTCTATATCTATTCTCTTTTCTTTGTTTTATCTCGTTTTTCTGTAGTATGGAGTCCGTTCCTCAATCGTTTGGACCCCATCTGTCGACGACTGGCCTCAGAAGCTTGATGATAATCTTATAACACATGTTACTAAGATTTAGAGCATTTCTTCAAAATGTGCAAGGTAAGATTCATGACACTGAATACTTGTTCTACTTCAGCTAAGCTAAGGTATAGATGACATTCTGTTTGGTAGGGGGGGGGTTCATTTGTTATATTCCTTTTATCCACATAGTTAAGGATATCACTGATGCACCTCTCAAACGCAATCACTTTATTCAAAAATGAAAGTTTATCTTCTTCCTCTATAAGGTAAAAGTAACGTCAGAAGACCATGTGATGAGATTAACTACTGTAGACAGATTTTACATTTGCTGGTAATCTCCAGTTTGCAGTTTAATTTTCATGTTACCAACCACACTCTGCATTATCTGGTGTGTTAACAATCTCTCAAATGTGTCATTCGTTCACAATATAATAGCTTGAAGGTGTAGAAGATAATTTTATCAAGATTTCGTACTAGTCTTTGCTGTACTGTGACTCTTTGTTGTTCCAACTCACGACGGGAAGAAATTGAATGAAATAAGTTGTTTTTCGTCTATTAGTGAATTAAATTGTTCATCTGATTGATTAAACAATTGGATCGGTGAACCACCCAAATTTTAATAACAGGATTGGGCAAACTAGTGCGAATCGGTTGAATATCACCACTGTCTAAAATCATGTATTTCAGTAGGGAATCATTAGTTTAAAAAAAATGTCCACAGCAAACGCTTGGTATTTGTGAGATCAACGCTTCATGGTTACTAAACGCTATGAATCACTATATACATCAGTGTGTTTCAGCTATACAAAAAACTTAATCGTTGTTTCTGTCCCACGCTGTATCTTGGAAGCGTTCACACTTTTCGAATATACTAGATCTATCACCAGGTCGAGCTAATTACAAAGATGAACAGGATGTCGTTATCAATAACTGTTTTTTGGACTTGACCAGTTTCTGTTATCTACGTTTCAACTATAAACCTATGAACGAAAGCAAATACTGTACATAATTAGGATACTTACCCTCCTTTGCCAAACTATACTGACTCGTCGATCCAAGCATATAAACAGTGATCCGCCACTAAAATATTCAAATTAACTTTATTTCTTCTTTACTACACACTAGGTTAGTCAAATAAACAACTCTTACAATGTTAACTTATCAATATGGTTTCCTATGCTTCTTCACTACGCTTTTTGATAGTACAATATGTTTTTATTCCAAAGCGTCAGTTTGTTCACATTCTAATGACAGAGGCAACGGTCCGCGTAATCCGGGTTTCTCATGTGTTTACGGAAAAGTTAACATATTGACAATGAGTGCTCCTTTCATGAATATTTATAAAGGGATTCCCAGAGCACGGGACTAAGCTAGAAGAAGGGTAAAATGATTGATGAGCAAGCGAATAAAACGGTTTGTTATAGTTCCAGCGTCTGTCGGTCAGAGAGACAATATAACTTGAAGTTTTAATCCAACTATGGATAGAAAAATTCCCTTGCTGTATGAGGAAATGACATTATTATCTTTAGATAATCCTGGTTAATAGCACGAACACAGGCGTCCGCAATAAATATTCTGCTCGAAGAAACGTTGCACATAAAAATTGTTTTGCATGTAAGTGTGTAATTTTTATTTTGTTCCGATGGCCACATTTCATTATTCGATGTGATAAGAAGGTTTCAGCATTCTTGTCACAACTTTATAAAGAAGCTGTATTAACAGTTCTTGAGAAGGGCTCAAGAACCAAACTTCAATATAGCACTTTTTTCACTGAATGCAGGTGCCCAGCAGGCTGTTTATAGATGTTATTGCATTACAAAAGATCATTCAAGGCAGAGACTTAAAGACCACATTACATAAACAACATTTGTCATAAAAGTTCCTGGACTGGTGCTATAAAACAAATATTCAGCTTGCAATAATCCTTGTTCCTTTCACAGTAGTTACCTCAGCAATCGTTTATTTCCAGTTAACGTTTCTATACGGTTCCAAACCAGCCTGAGAATGCTTCTGATAAGCTATTTGCCTCATTCGTTACGGTCTTCTGGATAACTAATGTCTCTATGCAGTCTTCATTTCTAACGTTGTTTTCAACCGAGGAAACAAGAAGTCGTTGGCAATAACACGAACGTGGGATCATTCTTATTAGATCTCTCTAAAAAAAATCAGAATTAATTGATTCTCGCTTATGCTTCTGCTCTTGTGTGAGAAATCATTCTTGGTTTTGGTTTCTTTCTTCCGAAATCCTGCTGTAACAGTGTTATCAATTGGCGAACCTATTGGTACCAAGTTCAGTTCCTCGGATAACATGCTTACAGTGACATGGCGGTCCTCTCTAAGCCTGCTTCTGATGTCATCTACATTGCCAGCAGTATGCGTTCTTGAGGGCCACCTAGAGCTTGGATCATATTAAACGGACACCCCACCAATAGCACACATAGATAAAAGCTTTGAAGGCGTTGAGTGTTCGCTTCTTCAACAGTTACAAGTGATTTAAACTTTAATTCGTCATACTACTTTAAATTAAACGTTGAAGAACTGGACATTCCACGGTGCTGTCAACGTCAAATCAACGCATGGCTCTTTAGGTACCACTAACCAACTTTCTTCCACTTTGGTAATATCTGAAGTTCCATGTTTATAAAGAATAGAAACTGAATAGGGAATTGAGTCAAAAATCGTGGTTAAGATACCAAACAATTGGAAATTCCTTACGGTCATCCACGATACACTTCACTAACAGAAGACTGTCATTTAGTGCTAATCAGGATTTAGTATTAAACACGTTAAATGAGTAACCCTTTACAATTCGATCCAAATGGGTCAATTTCAAATAGCGTCAGGAACATGGTTTTGAGGCTAATGATGGAAGATGTTTAGATTTACTCACAAATGAAAAACCATCTAACATCAGGTTCTGGACCTCCATTTTTCTGGACGTGAATCACTACGCGATACAATCAAACTAGAATCATGAAAATGGATAAAAACTGTGTTATAACGAGGATCCACTGAAGGTGAAAAGTATCTAATATACTCCTTCGCCTTGTTAATCTGTTATGTCTGTCAATCCACAGGTCATTTTCATTTCCAGAGAAGAACCCTGCTCGTCATAGCAACAAAATATACACATTCGTACTCTTATTGTTCAAAAACACCGGCTCAGATAACGAATTGAATTGACTTCTGCAAAAAAAAGGGGGGGAAATGTGACAAATTTAAAGTTGTGACATATTGACCAATAACCAGAGGAAGCCGAAACACTGGAAGCTGCCGTTAGTTACACTGATCTAACGTGTAAATAATTACAAATTCCAGTATTTCGGCATCCTCTGGTTATTCAGATAATATCTCAGACTTTAAATTTGTAAAATGTGCTCTTTTTGCAGAAGTTAATTCAATTATGTTTTAAAACGTAACATTGCAGTCTAACTTTGATACAATGATAGTGCTGGCAAACTTTAAACGCATTTTTCTCGAAAAGTTGATTTTCTTCAATAAGCGCCTTTCTTCAAAGCCGGTCAGATATAGTAAACACATAAGTCTATGTGATTCGAACATTTTCTTCCTAAAAGAACCAGAATACACTGTAGAAAGGAACTACGTCGTTAAGTCATCGTTTCATTCTGTTTATCATCAAATTATCATACAATTTTAAAGAATAATTAATAAGCTTCCGAATGCGTTGACTTTACTCTTAAACTAAGTATGACATGCTAAGAATTCAATAGTATCATGCAGTTTAGATGTTAGCCACGTTTCATAAAATAATATCGTACACTTTTAGACATTACTTCTACATTACTCGAATTTTCTAATCAGCAATTTGTTTCATTATTATCGACATTCTTATTTCCCAAGCTTCCATCACTACCTCCGTTACGCACAAAACACTCGATCGCTTATTTTTTTGTCAACACTTTTTTCATTGAATCACTTATTTTTGTCATTACTTCTTCTTCTTGATCACTCTTTGCAATTCTTTTCCACACTTCATATCCTAATTTATAGTTCTTCAAATTCTTGCTGCTGTAAACTTCTTGTCTTTTTTCTTCCACTTTTGACGTCTCTTAAAACTTTCTTTGTACCAATCATCATTCTAAAGTTTTTTTTTCTGTGTGTTTATTCTCCATTCCATTCACTTTACAATTTAATATTTAATTTTTTCTATATCTTGTTAATTGTTGCTTCAATTTGTGCAAGAACGCATAAACTATATTTTCCTGTGCAGTTTAATTTCTTCCTTTTATCTTAAAGACTTCGCTTTTGTCTACTTATCTCTTTCTAATCTCTTCTTAATAGATATTAAATAAGACGGGACTAAGAGAACTACCCTTTGCTATTTGCCTGCCTAATCCACTTTGTTCTGCAATGTTCTCTTGTAGGTTTACGATAATACTCTTTGCAGTAGCTTTTTCCATGTGTACTTTTGGAAGTTAGAAAATTTTGGAAAACTGTAAAGAATGTTTCGTCTTTTTAGAAACAAAATACTGTACTAGTAATTTACTGGGGGGAGGGGGGGTTGAGAAAGGAAAACTTAAAGGGAGAACTAACAATAGACCTCCATGTCAGAGAGTAATAAAATCAAAGACTCTTGTGAGGGAGTAGTATAGAAAGAGAAAGAAATCCAACGAGTGAAAGTGAAGCGGGAGGGCGCTGTTCTGAAACTATTAACGTAAGTTATATCACTAGCGTCATCTGGAGCGAGATTTGCTGTCGCCAGATGGCGACACAGCACTTCTATTCACAACCCTTCTGATAACAATCGCATTAATTAAACTCGTCATTGTCTGGAAAAAGGTTTATGGCAGAGTTTAAAATAGCGTTTGAAGGAACAAACAGGGCTTTTCCTGAGATAGTACTTACACTTTGCTTCTGGCAGCAGCTTTGCTTTAAGGGGTAATCAGCATGGTTCATCATCATAGCAATGCCAAGTGATCGCAATCTTTGAAAAGAAAAATGTAATGAAAAAGGCCTCCTCGGTGCTTACAAGAAGACAGCGCGCTGAAACGTGACTCCGAGGACAAATTGGGACCTCCCCACGCTGTGGAATCTCATAATTTTACTGCAGATATCATGTTGTCTCCGTTCCATATTTTAAAATGAATTTGTAATTCTGTTTTCATTACTGCAAAGCATATTCATTCCCGTTTGAATAGCTAGATGTTAAGTTTGATGTTAGAATTGAAATTATGAAATGAATTTAATTTGTTCTTTTATGTACATAAATTTAACATAATTTATAATTTGGGCTTTTACTTTCAGCGAACGCTTAATTCTCTCACAAGTCTGAGGGATGACGTCCCTCGGCAAACACTCTTGCGGCTAATTTTACCATTTTTCGATTCCATTTGTTGTTGTTGGATTCGTTACAGACCTATTAAAAAGACAGTGCAAAGACAGGAATTTGATAACTTATTCGTTCGTAATTCTTACTACTGCGGTTGACAACTGGATGTTGAACTTCTGATCTCAGACCTAATATACAACTAGATAGTAGATAGTTGTGTCCTTGATACTTCAGATCTATACTCATTCTGATTGGTTTAAATGTGACTTTTTACACATACACTCTCATGATAATTATTTCCATTATTCTTCGAAACATTTCTCCTTCCATGTCTACTCCCCAAACGTTCATAGTTAGTTTTCCTGTTGTGAATATTCGTTCTATCATTATTTGCTCTCCTTTCAAACCCATCATTACTGTGCAAAGGTAAACAAAAGTTCTTGCCATTTTTTAAAGTCAGAAACAACAAGGTATACAGAAAATGTAACTTACCACTAGTCTTCAAAGTAATCCCCATCGACATCCAGCATCATTTCCCAACGTTCCTGCAGCTGCACAATATCCTGGTGGTATAACTCTGGCCTTGGACACAAAGAAGGCCGTGAATGCCTGCCGCAAGTCTGTGTCATTGGTAAAATATTTCTCACAAAGATGGTTGTCCAGTGAATGGAAGAGATGATAATTTGTTGGAGCAAGGTCCGCGGAATAACGATGAATGGCCCATTACCTCACACTCAAGTCACTGTTTAGTGTCCCTGGCCACCCGCGGCACATGCGACCTCGCATTGTCGGCAAGGAATAGTACACGCTTGTGATTCACCAATGCTGGCTCCTTCTGCTGCAATGTCTGTTGCACATGTTCCAACTGCTGCAAGTACAGGTACGCAGCGATGGTCTGGCCCGGTAGTAACAGCACGTAGTGTACCGCTGGGCAATAAGTCCAGCAGATACAGACCATCATCTTACCGTGGGTCTTGAAGTGTGAGGCACATGGTTCCGCGGTGACAACCAATGTCTGGCACGCCTGGGAATTTCATACAGGAACCACTTTTCTACATTGTTGAACACTAGATCGAATACTGGTGTCTTGCAGTGCTGAGAAAGCAACGATAAACATGTTGTAACTCGTAAGTCCTTGTTGGCTTCCGAAGTGTGCATTTGTCCATTTGTTCAACTTGTACGCATTCACTGTGCGTTCAGTTGACGTCCGACTGTTTTATCAGGAACCTGGAACCGTTCAGCAAGCTCACCACACGTTTGACTGCAGGCCTACTCTATGGCTTGATTTTGCTCAGGATAGAATCCAGTGGAGAACGATTGATAATGCGGTAATAAACTTCTGGGCTCCATATGCCATAGATTTAATTAGTTAGCATTGCTCTCTGTTCACCTGCTTTTACCAGTACTTCTAATTATTTATTTTCTGTAATTTCTCCAGTGTCCTCCGGATCCACATTACAAAGTGCCCAATCTTTATCCATTACTTCGTTCACGGTTGATGGAATTGTTATTAACTTGCTAAACGAGCTAGTGAGACATTTAGGGCTGAACCATACAGTTTTTAAAACAGACTCCGAACCACTTTGTTCAGTGGACCTCGGCGGGAATTGAGCAGGTGACCACGCGCGCAAAAAACGAGCGTGCTACCCTCTCCGCCACCGTAAGGTCTACTGCATTCAAGAGTAGAAGCTCCAAACAAAACTGTTAATCACGTAGTTTACAACTCTTCCGTTACAGAACAGAAGATTAAGAAATTTGAAACAATACATACATATGAAACTCATATAGTTTATTTAAAAGTAATGGTCATAAGTTTAAAGATTGAACTAATTCTTTTAACTTTGCGACAGTGACGGCTCATCAGATGAAGTAGACGAAGTTCAACTTCACTTTTTACTTTGATCCTTATTAAGTAAATAGGCATTAATATGTATTAATTGGGTCAGAAAGTCAGTTAAAACATCTAAGGTCGGATAGTGGCATTATCAGTATCCTGTCTAAGCCAGAAAACCCAGGATAAATGTTTGAATAAGGATATTGAGAATGTGTTGATGGATGAACGTTTTGGTAGTACTTCATCTATTATTTGTGTCACGACCCGCCACTGCTTTCTGGTGAAATACTCGTGAAGTTTGGATGAATAGTTTTTAAATACCATTTTAGCTTACTTGGAAGCATGCTTTCATTCATAGATAAAACTCTTCGGTCTCTTTATCATTGACATCTGTTGATATACGTCAAAAATTCAAATAATTGTCGTTATTTATGGTATTACCGCTTCTTCACACCCCCAACGCTAGTTTCAGTTGTGTCCTCTTTATTTTCATTTCTATAATGCTTATTGGTGTTCAGTAAAAGTTTGTCCGGTAATCTAACATGTAGATGAGTATATGAGCTAACTCTTCTCGTCTAAACTTAATCTTCATATAATGTACAGAAGCAATAATAGTTGTGTCCTATCTTAAATAGCACATCAATATTCAACTAGTAATAACGATTTAACTACCATAGCAAACTTCATAAATCGAAATACAAAAGGTCCTTTTATTTCAGGAAATTGCTTAAGCATTGAATTATTGAAATAAACATTCTTTATCTTACATATCAATAATCTGTATCTTGTAGTATCAGTACTAGTATCCTCTCAATCGTTTCTCCCTATCCTCGACTTATAAATTATAACTCAATTATCCATTATTTACATTGTTAACAGTTCTTGAACTTAAACAAAATCAAAAGCATATTTATTTATCTGTTACCATGAAAATGCAATGTAGGTCAAGGCATATAGAGTAAGACGTTTATAATGAAGTAGTTTTATATCACCACATTCACCCCTTCTTCTACTAAACTAGATATACTCCCACATCTAGCAAAAACAATAGGGTACAGTTTATGATGTAGATATCACAAAACATATCCTAATAAGAAAAGGGTTACTTTTTTCTAAACAGCCTGGTGTTTGTCCGTATCTTCTCATCGGTTATCTTAAATCTAGGACATTAGTATACATTTGATCTCGATTGAAATTGTATCTTCTGTCAAGAATATCTAACATCATTTTCTTAAAATTAAAACTAATTACATAGGTTAAGTTACATCATGATTAGATCTCAAGATTTATAAAGAAAATAACATAGAACTTTAATGTTCTCATTTCATCTCCGTAATTACAGTAATTAACAAGATTTGTAAAAAAATGTTAATAGTCTTTTTTAAAAAGTTTATTTTTTAGTTCAATAGATAAATTAAAGTATACAACGTCATACAATCATTCAAATTCAGAAATTTTCCAGTCATGTTAATTAAATTATACCTAATCTCACAGCACAAAATCACATGTATTAAATAATAATAATTCACTATCACCTTTAGTGAGATTCTGATTAATAACAAAGTCTTAATAACGTTTTTGCTTGCATCTCTTCACCATTTGATAATGATTGTACCAATATTTGACGTTGTTTTTGATAGTTTGGTGTCATTAATAAATGACCATATGCAATGTCGTTAATCCATTTATCTACATTTAATGACAAATCTTTGTTAACTGCATTTTCTTGTACTTGTTGTAATCCCCTTTCTTTTTTAAGAGCTTTCTTTTCTTTCTTGTTTTTCTCTGAGGTTGTTCTTCCTTTATCATGTCCAAATCTTCGTTTGTACTTCAATAATTTTGATTCATCTTCTGTATGTTCTCCTGTATGACAGTTTGTATCATATTTAATTACCTCATTACATGTTAGGAACTGGTCTAGTTTACTGCTTACGTTCTGTACCTTATATGTTAAGACTTCAATTAAGCTTAATTTGATCTTTGATTTCAAGCAATAATTGTAGCTGTGACTTTTGTTGGTCATAGGCTTCTATTAGATACTTGATTTCATTAGCTTGTATTGTGATGGTATAACTTTAGCTTGTTCCAACATCTCTCTGAGCACTATGTGTTCCTGAACTGCTAACGTGTCTGTTTCTTCTTCTCTTTGTTCTATCAGAATATTCCTTTTCCAAGTTGGGTATAAAATGTTCATCCCCAGTACTCCTTGAATTGACATTGGATTATCCATTATGAGATGTTGAACAGAATGTCATGAGTTCGCATGGTAACATAGCTGTTCCTATAATATCTAATTGTGTTTTATTTATTAACATATTTTTTCTGATTGTTGTTGTAGTAGGTCAGTCGATCTCAATTGTAGTAATTGAGTAATCAACATTATATTTTTCGTTATTCCTACATTTACGATCGTATCTGAAATAGAATCCTTACATTTAACGGTGATATATAAAGGATTTTCTGCATCATTGATTTCGTTATCAATTTCATATGGATCTATGAAGGTCATGAGTAAGATATCATCAATATGTAAAGTGTTTAATCTTTTGACTTCTTCAAAAGGTGTTTCTAAAGTTCTTACTTCTTTTTCCGGTACTGATGCTTCTGTACTTGGGATTCGTTGACGACAGACACGCTCTAAGTGACCATTCTTTTGACATATTTGTCATTGGATGTTAACAATTACTGTAACAATTAATAAAATCTTTATGATTTCGCCCGCAACGAAAGCATAGAAAAGTTCCTGATATCTGTTGTTTATTGATGTTGTATTGACTTGATTTATACTTAGATCCATCGACGGTCACATTGTAGCATTCTTCTGGGGCTTTACTTGTCTTATGGAAATATTGGGCATCTTTTTCGACTTGCCCTTTATAGCGACCGTATCTAGAGCTTTCTGGAGTGTTAAATTGGAATCTTGGATCTTGTGTTAACACTGGAGTCTTGTTCTTGTGTCGTCTTTGTAAATGCCTATCACAATCCGATCTCGTGAGACTTCATCAACTCCGTCATTAAATGCGCATTGCATTGCCTGCTTAAGTAGTTAGATTACAAATTCCTGCACATTCTTATGTTCTTTTTGTTTAAGGGAATGGAATAGAATGGTTTAATAATTTTTGTTTGAATTTTGAAAATGACTGTGAGACTACCTCTTCAGAAGCGAAAATATCCGTGATTATTTTAAAAATATATCGTGAACTGAATTTATTTTAAGGCCTTTAGGCAACTATGGTTCAGGCCGTATGGATGATGATGGGATGAAGTGGTGGAATGAAGAAAGTGAAAGGAAACGGGAGCACCATCGAGAAAACCCACGCACACGGTATATATCCACCATAAAGCCCACATGGCATGAGCAGGGATCGATCCGACGACCACTAGCACCAGAGGTGATCGCTCTACCAACTGAGCCACCCTGGCTACTTAAAAATATCGTGATTGATAGAGGACAAAAATGTTGCCACCTTCTTTTCCTCTTTAATGTCATATACCATACAGTAGTTTTCGTAATGTTCAAGATAAGTTTTCATATCCATGATATATTGGTCGTATTTTTCCATCATTGAAATGTTATAGGTAGCCATTATATTTTACCCTGAAATTCCGTTTTACAGTGCCAGATAGTGTTATGATGTAATCTAATATGTAGATGAGTATATGTGCTAGCTCCTCTCGTCTAAACTTAATCTTCATATAACGTACAGAAGCAATAATAGTCGTGTCCTATCGTAAATACCATATCGGTATTCTCCTAGTAATAACCATTTAGCTACCATGCAGCAAACTTCATAAATCGAGAGGCAATAGGTCCTTTTATTTCAGGGAATTGTTTAAGCATTGAATTATTGAAATAAATATTCTTTATCTTATACATCAATAATCTGTATCTTGTAGTATCAGTACTAGTATCCTTTCAATCGTTCCTCCCTATCCTCGACTTATAAATTATAACTCAATTATCCATTATTTACATTGTTAACAGTGTTCGAACTAAAACAAAATCAAAAGCATATTTATTTATCTGTTACCATGAAAACGCAACGTAGGTCAAGGTATATAGAGTAAAACGTCTATAATGAAGTAGTTTCATATCACCACACATTCACTTACTTCAATCTTCCCGCGAAGATAGATATGCAAACAAGGTAGTACGACAAACAGCAGTGCCGCGTTCTATACTGCAGCGAATAGACTATAAGAATCCGAAATTCAAAAGAATCTTTAAATTCTTAAGTCGAGTGTCATCTCATTGGAAAGCGTAAGAATGTTTTGTACAGTGTCGGTTAGATATATTTCCTATCATGGCACATCGATGCCGTCGGTGAAAATATTGGTATATTTTGCGGCTCTCCGATACGCCAGCCACCAGGGCGCCGCGGGGCACGCTTTGGGCAAGCCTTGTCTAGATCATTACTAATTTTAGCAACTTATTATTTGTTATTTTGTTTCCCTATTCTCACTGTTAACTTCCATGCACATTTTTTATAAATATTTTGCTGAATTAATACGAACACTTTCAGTTTGAAAAGCCTGCCATTTAAATTATTTATCATCCAGCTGTTTAAGAAACAGTGCCTCTGACTTCCTGAAACCTAGGGTTCGGCACCGGTTGGGCAGGGAAATTTCATTTCGATTTCTTGTTTCATGTTTAATGCTAGTTAATAATAAATAATAATAACCCCTCGTCCGCGTTTGGTGGAACTGCGTCTACCTGTGTGGTCAGTACTGCGCACCTAACCACGAACAGGCCTATCAGGAGCTTTCTAGACCAAGTGTGGCAGTCACGTCTTTATTCAAGTGATTCTCCAGTTTGTCTCATGATGCTGGATGAACGTCGAAAAGTGGGACTACAGCCGGGAATTTAACCCGGGACCAAGCTCACATGAGTCCAATGCTCTAACCACTAGACTATGGAGTCCTCTTAATACTAGTTAACTTTGTTGTTTATTTTGGTATTAAAAATTAAATGTCCCGCCTTTACCGTGGCGGAATGAGTGGAGTTAGGATGTAACAACTCACTCGAATTGACTTTTAGCCATAAATGTGAATAAAACGACAAACAGGAAAAGGAAGGCTTGATCACTGCTGTAAGTTTTTTCCCTTGTTCGCAGCCATTTTGTGAACATTGACTCCCCATTTTGCACAATATTCTTTTTAACTTTGTAGCTAAGCACTAACCACTTAAGTGTCTTACGGTTAATCACGTTTAAAACAGGCGTGTAAAGGTGAAACAACTATATAATTATATGGAACATGGGAGTATGTCATCATTTTCTTTTTTTTAAATAGGAAAATGAATTTTTAAATATCACGTAACGTGGAATACAATATCTGATATAATAATAATAATCATATATAAAATATTTGGTAGTTCAAATGCACGTGTGAACTGTAAGAAGCGACGCTACTGTTGACTCTTGCGGCTGATACTTAGGATTTCTTTAAAATCGTCTTTCATTTCCTCTTACAGTCTCTCTACTATCCCCTCCCCGTATCCTTTAAATGGAATTTAATTCTGTAATAAAAATCCTCACTTGTTACTTTTGGTGTGAATTCTTGACAGACCGTTTTAAACATAAATTGTATTTCTCTCGCTCTCACCCTCACCCCACATTCCTCTTTTATCCTTCCCCCTTCCTTTCCAAGGCATTTGAACTTTGCAATAAAGTTTCTCAGAGTTTGAAAAGACGACGAGAGAACGAGCGAAGCGCACGTAAAGATGAAAAGGGGACTGAAACAAATACAAACACACACACATACACATTGGGGGAAGAACTGACAAGGGTTGATGTGTGAAAAGCCAGGGATTAGAAAGTGCAAGATTACCACCAAGATTAACGCAACCCCAAAGAGGGGGACTGTGAAGGGTTTATACGTGAATAGTTAGATGTTGAAAATCTCTTTTTCGTTAATGAGTTAGGATTTCCAAAATCGTAAAATTTGATAACGTACCTATTGTAGAAATGTCATAACCCAAACACATTACCAATACTTTAATGTAAGCCACTACGATATATTATTACGCATGCGTAGTTTGGATTCACGTATTGTGCACGTTGTAGAAATTTAAGAATGATTAAAATTACCCAATATATATACTTTAATCTATTATTTTGAACCTTTTTCAAGTCTAGAACTACATCCACTTTTTGTGGATTTTATTCAAATAACAATATATTCTTTTAAAACAAAGCAAGAGTGAAATCTAAATGCATGTTTGATTGTTGATCACATCAGATCTATCAGTCTTAAAGCTTAGGTGAACACTTGAAAAGTGACGAAATGTTGTTCAACAATTTCCACAGTACGCGAAGACAAACCATCATGTGTTTAATAATGTATCTGTAGTAGTGTTCATTCTAGTAAGAACGTATAATGTATGCTATTATACATAATTAAATAATTAAATAATTTATAATATGTGGTCACGGGCTCAAATCCCGCCGGGGTCCATTGAACAGAGTGGTTTGGAGCCTACTTTACCTAAAACTGTATGTCCTGTCCTTAGAAGCTCAGCAGCTCGTTTAGGACGTGAATAACAATTCAAAAAATTGGTAATATAAATTACATAAATAAACGCAATTCCAAAACTATTGAAAGTTGTCAATGTAGTAGAACAAATTGTATGACATAATTAGTGTCCTTCATACGAAGAAACCGTACCAAACACTGTAAAACGTGGAAAAGACCCGCAAACAAAAGAATTACAATTACAAGATTGCTTAGAAATTTGATCTTTTAGGCTCTAGTCTGGAAATGCTATAATCAGTCAACCCACAAATTCTCGAGAGCACCCCAACTTACGGTCAAAAAATCGATAAAAACCGTACAAAACTCAACTTACATCCACATCCACCCAACTTAAACCCTGGCGGAATATCTGGCTATAAAACAAAATCTCGGCTGTAATCCTAGCAAAGGACTAGAATATGCCATTTTAATTTAGCTTTGATTTACGAAGGATTTCTTGGTGCTCGTAATACTCTACACTTCTGAGTGTCGTCTTGAATATTAATTGCGCATCAGTCAATAACTTGTCTCTTCTCTTGACTCCGTGTTATCAGTTTATTCTTAATGTGTCACTACGTTTGAACTGATTCTCGCCACCTTCGAACTCTTTCAAATTATGGCGATTTTATTTTACTTTACTTTTACTTTAGTTTATTTCGTGTTCCTTCGTGTTTTTTTTATAAAAGCATGTTTGTGCTCTGCAAAGAATGAATTACCCATAACTTATGTGCTCAACAAATTAGAAAGCAAGAATACAATCAGCACTGTTTTGCAAAGTTTTTCTTTGAAATGGAAAATCACAAATTTTGCAAACCGTTTTAGACCAAAGTCACTGCAATGGGTTACACTTGAGTTTCTCAAAGCAAAGTTACATATGAGCAAATATTTAAAAAAAAAAAATCCAATTATCAGCGTCATCGACACATGAGGAATTTCTGGCTGTCTCTGTGCACGATACTTCACTTGACAGACTAGTAATCGCAACAAACTTAGTTAGAATCTCAACAAGGCAGCAACATTGCTAAAGGGAAACTTTAGTACTTAGAGACAAGAGAAGAGGGTTCTCTCTCTCTCTCTCTCTCTCTCTCTCTCTCTCTCTCTCTC
>JAGDQP010001301.1:110174-126759 GCA_022664845.1 Lepisma saccharinum | reverse complement strand
AGCTAAAGAGAACACACTGAAAGAAAACAAAACGGAGACTAAGAAAATAAAAGGGGAGAAAAATAAAAATAAAAATGGAACAGCAACTAGGCTGTTACATATTCACAATAGCGAGTCCACAATCAAATAACGGTTTACTGTTTACCCAAATGTTTTAATAAAGTGAATTTTTAATTTTTAAATAAATTTCTCCAATTTGATTTGATTTATTTCGTTACAACAATTACAAATGACTTAATAAAGTGTACATGCATTCAGGAAACTTTACTGCATATTTCCAATCAGGTTGATGTGTTCTACTAGATATAGGTTCGAAACCACTTTACAATATTCAGTTGTCTTCGTGCTATAGCATAATACAAGGCTATAATAGATCAAAATCATAAAAATATGGACACTGCTGTTCCACCATGCATAGAAACTTACACGCTGCTGAAGTTACATTAATAATAGTATGTTGTAGTGCTCTTTAAAACCCATCCTTTGATCTAAAGATACCTTTAAACCATTTGTGTGTACATTGGTACACTTGTCGTTAGTTCGTGTTTATGTAATAATAAAGAATTTCATTCTTTTCCCTGCTAAAATTAATGCATGAGGAAAGTACAGTATGTATGCATATATGAACTAATATTCAGAGATAATGTATTACTACTTTATACAGTAAAGTTAACAAACAAACTAAAATCTCGATTTGATAACATTTTTCTTTAGGTATGAAGAAAAAATCGGGACATAGGAAGTAATACGAAAGCATTTCTCGGGACAGTGAATTCTTTTATTAAAAATTGGGACGTCTGGCAACTCTATTATTGAATGTGTTCTATCTAATATAGAAGCTGAATTAATATCTGTGTTGATAATAAGACTCAAGCAAAATCGATATGTTAACAAAATAATCGATATGTTAACTATGTGTCTGACAAGACGAAATAATACTTACTAATTGTAATTGCATTTACCTTCAATTTCATTGTTGCCTTGTTTAAAAAGGAAATCATTACTGGATGAAGGCGTAATACTATATTGTCCTTCGGCCTAAGCTAAAGTTGTCTAAAGGTCTTAAGTAAAATTGCGATTGAAAATTTAATATCTTTTAGATAATGAAAAAGAGTCCAGTTTAAGTAATACATGTCTCTTGGTTAATTGCTCTTTTCTCAAACATTTTTATTCCCTTTCAAGTCGTATTGTATAACTGATTTTTGCTAGTTTTTAAAATACAGAGAAGAGTTACAACAATACATTTTTGTTTCTCTGGTAACAAGTGAGTTATTAATGAAGTGTAAAGGAAAGTCCGAAATAAAGTTAGAAATATTTCTACGTTTCATAATGACATACAAGAGGTGAAAACATAGTGTTATGGTAATGCCCTATGGAGTTTACCACAAATAAAAATTGCACCATAGAGCAAAAACAAAAATAACACCACCTGGAGCTTGGTGAAGTCCTGTCATCCAGCTAACGTAGACGCAACACGGAGTGTCCTTAGGAAAGTGCAGTATGTATGTATATATGAGCTAATATTTAGAGGTAATATATTACTACTACTTTAGTTCGAGCTTGATTTGGACGAATCAACAAGCAGAGCAGTAATTCGTCTCACAAAATAATTGATAAATGAAGTGATGTGATTAGTGTGAGTTTACGGTTTAAACATCATCTTTATTGCATAAATAATTCAAATATTTGAGTCTTGCTCTTAGAATACTACGTTACATGACGTTATTTGTTATGCTCTCCAGCTTTTCTACTATTGTATTGCAGTCAAGTAAACTACATTTTCTCCTTGTGTGAAAACGACAATATAAACTGTCAAAATTTCATCTCATCTTCATTGTTTAAAAATGTTTGTGTTACTATGTGAATAACTGTTCAAGTAAGTAATTCTCTCTCTCTGTATTCATTACTTTTATTTTCTCATTTCAAAACCACGATTGCAATCTAAAAATAGTGGGAGGCAATGGAGCCAGTGGATAATGGATGTTAATATTTTAGAAAAAAAAATGACTATATCCTTAGAAGCATTGTTTCGATTTTAACGATCTTTTCTTAAAGTGAAAGCTTTAAATGTGACTTAAATTCTAAGTTATCTTAAAATTTTTGTTAAAAGCAACCGTTAATTGGTAATCACAAATTAGTTTAAAATTTCGTAGTTCATACAAATAACTTCATTTTTCTCATGAATTTACCAAAATCCTAGAAGATAACCGAGAAGAAAATGTTTCAAACTAATATTGTAACTTAAACTTCTATTTAATTGATACATTACACTTTTTATTTCGGGCTTCAAATGTCTACGAAACGAAATAATTATGTGGATTGTTCTGCGAATGTTTGAATCTTGAAACTTATTTCTAAGTTTTCTTATTTCTGCTATTCCCATTATAACTAGTATTGCTTATTGAACAATCTGTTATTGTCAGTATCATCTAATTTCTATTATTACCTAATAATCAATTGCTTGTTTATTGTAACAGGTATCCAGGAGAAGAGCATACTGTTGAATAGTTATTACAGCCGGAATATCTGCTTTGAAGAAATGAAATCTATGGACTCCGGTCATGGATCAGGTAAGTTTGTTTGAATTCATATTAATATTCTCAATTAATGGGACTTGCAATTTTTGGACTGCGAACTACTCTATTCAATTAATCCTAGCGGGACTTGAACCCGTGATCAACCACACAAAAAGCGAGCGCGCTAATGCCTTAGTCATCCCAGGATTGGTTCAGATATGTGGGGAATTAGCATTGCCTAATTAAGCGCATCCACCAAAAGACAGACGCTCTGGGACAGTCCTGTACAAGGCTGACGTGAGCAGAAATTTTGAACGCATAAAAGAACTACACGACATATCGTATGAAATGTTGCCTACTGGCCTGTTCTATCTCAATTCAGGCAGTTCAAGAAAAAATGTACTGGTCAAGTCGTAGATTTTGGTAATTATTTTTCTATGAGCTCTATATAGAAATTTAACCAACATTTTTTCCCCATCGAGAAAGAGTTTTCTGCCGAAATATTCCCTCCTAAGGTTCATTGTTAATAATTTTCGAAACTCAAAACGTGGTATACTTTACCACCTTTAACGAATCATATCTTAACTAACTGACGCAAAGAAGTCGTTCTTTTCTTCTAAAAATTTGTGTGTGGTTCATGATGTCAAAAGATAAATCATATTTGTGCAGAAATTCTGACAACTTTGAAGAAGAAACGAAAGTTTATATTCCATTTTGCTGAGAAATGCCACGTTTCCGCAGTGTTTTCAGTTGAAATTTCCGACTGTTTGCGTATGACTGGCAAATTTCGCGTTAATACCAAACTTTCCACACGGGTTCCACTTAAGTTACAACACATTTTCGGAATGAGAACAATTTTGTTCCAAACAAGCATTTAGTCTCCCCCATATTGATTACTGCGTAGTATGTAATTTCTAAGGAATGCTGTTAGTTTCCATCCACCTGTATTCTCTGTTTGTGCTTCCCCATGGACTGTGAGGAGGAGTGTTGGTATACCAAATTCGTTCAGATATAACAGAAAAAAAGCATGTATTCAATCCTAATCGCGAACACTAACAGTAATAAACCATTCTACTTCTATCGGAAGCACTGGAAGAGTACATCCAAAGATGTCAACGATGCACAAGAAACAGTTCGCCGCTCTCCCTTATAATATATTGGGGATAAGTCCTCTGTTAAAAAAATGTATTGTTCATGATTCAGAACTCACTTTCATTGTAATGTGCATTTTTCCACAAGCGTACACAAAGCGAAGTAAGTATTTAGCGCGAATCTCGAGAACTGTGGGCAGGCAATGTGACGGTGACTGGCCGCCAAAATGACGCGTACGCGACAAGAGAACGATATTTCTTTCGATATTTTAAAGCCTGCAGAATTTGAACGAAGACTTAGGCGCAGATTAAAAAACAGTTAACTATTAGATGACTTACATTTACTAATCATATGAAAAGTTTGGACTTTTAAACCATCGTCTTCTTGAGAAAAACTGTTTAAACATAACAAGTTTTAAAAGATCTTTTAATTCTCATCACTATTATATAACAAAGCTATCAGCCGATAGGAATTCGGGAATAGTTTCGAGAAAAGTTCTTTGATCTTCAAAGAAACGCTGAAGTAGCGTAAAATAATTTATTAAATAAGAGTGCAATCGACTCTGACAAATTCGGGATTTTCTTTCTCTGTTTGCAAGTATTGAAATTCATTGTGTACACCAAGACTATATTGTGGAAAAAATGCTGCAAGTTTCTATTACTAAACTTTAATATCTATTATCCACAAAGAGATTCATCCATTTATCTTTATTAGTTATTGAAATATTTGTTTTTAAATTTGATGGACATTTTTACATTTCTCCTGTCTGCCTGCTGACTTTATGTTCATTGCACATCTCTTCATAGTAAATTGTTTAGCTATACCAGAATTTCACGCATATTTCAAAACTATTTTAACTTTTAACATACACCTGCAAATAGTGAAGTTTGAAAATGTTGAGAATTCTTTTGCGTTCTTTTTTTTTTTTTTTTCAAGATTTCGAAAAATGTTATTCTGTTAATAATTTTACGACTTTACATAGTTTCCAAAAATATTTTATTCTTGGTCGATATTGTTTAGAAGATTGTTATTGCAGACACACAGACAAAACAGAAAGGAACCGCTACAATTATATATGAATGGCTACTATGATTTTAATGCAATTGTCTGTTTTTCACTAATATTTAATGAAGTTTTTAAAACAACCTTGTGATCTTTCGATACAAATCCTTTCGAATATGCTTGTAAATTTTATGTATATTATGTGTGACACTTTTCCCCTCCCTGAAAATCGGCGATCTATGGCTGCTAGTTTTATTCGTTTCGAGAAAGACAAATTGCAAGAAGCGATTGCTTCTGAAAATGAATTAGCAGCAAAAATCCTTTTCTTAAACACTCTGTATGTGTGGCATTTGAGAGTATGAATATGATGCAATTACGGAACTCAGTGAATTGAGTTGGATTATTTAAGCTTCTTTCGCTAAAGCCGAAATAGAGTAATAGAGAGGGATTTGGAAAGGGAATTGTCCATAGCGTAGCTTGCAGGCACATCTCGGCATTTGTCTGGTGTGAACTGAGGAAACATGCCAGAAAACGTAAGTCAGGATGACTTACACCTGGATTCGAATCCATGATCTTCCGAATGCAAAACCAACGCTTAACTAATTGAGCTCCGGTCGCTCGGTCGTAGGATATCACATTTCACATTTAAAAAAATATTAGTTAATTGTGAAATATTAGTAGAAGTGTGTGTGTGAATTGACTGTGAGCTTGGGCAAGCTCAATTTCAGAGTTTGAGTGTGAGCGTGAGTTTATAGCCAAGTTCTTGAGAGTTGAGTTTAAGCCGAGTTGCGTTCATTTCAAAAGTGGATTAACTCAACTCTGAATAATATGTATCTACACTAGAACCAAACATGTATTTTAATCAATACAGTTACATAACTTAAAACCTGCGTGCCATGTGTACTTGTCAATAGCCAACAAATCGATGAGTAAATATAGATTAGCAAAAGGACTAGGGTCACCTGGATCCATTACCAGACATAACAGACTTATTATCTCTAGTTGTGAAAAATATAGTGCTCAACATAACAGGCGTTTTAGTGCTCAACCTACTTCAAATGTCAAATTTGATTAATAGAACTTTGGTCTTTCTGTATAATGTGTAATTCTGGCTTTACTATACTTCTGGTTTACGATTTTAATTAGTTCATTAGTAATGGGTTTTATATGCAAGCAATCATGCGAAAATGAGCCTAACGAGTAAAACACAACATAAAGAAAACGCATTTTAAAGATTAAACTGTGTTACTACAAAACTTCATAAGTAAAAATGTTTGAAGTACATACAAAGTGTTAATTTTTTCCGTGTAGGGAAGTAAAATGCATTTAGTACACAAATAACTCCCTTTTTGTGTGATCATTTATAAATTAATTTTCCATGCATTACAGAATAATAACATTATAATCTGCTATCTTTTAACCATCACTTTATACAAAAGAATTCAAGCACTAGTCAAATGTTAAAGGCTTATCTTCCGACAAGAAGAGACATATCAGTCTCCGAAATACCAGACTACTTTTTCCCAAACAACAAAGATTAAAGGGATCTATATCAATCACCAATCATAATAATAACCAAACATTAGATACTAAAGGATATTAAATTGCAACAATGAACACAAAATATCTCATCTCACAGTTTACTACTTGTGTGAATATGTTTGATATTCAATATATAGAAAAAAGCTATAGTTTACAATTATATAAGAAAACAAATATACAAACTACTACGTCCCATGTGTAATTAACATAACTTCCATATGATCTCCTCTACTACTGAACTATTTGAGTGGACTAGAAAAAATCAGAAAACGGGAGAAGATGAAAACCAACAATTATTAAATCAAATGTTTGAAGCCAAACAAGGATTTTTAAAAAAAATAAAAACTTACCTCCACCAATCCAAATTCGACTTTGGTTGTGGAATCCGAACATGTACTGAGTTTTGATGTGGTGGCAGTTGAACCTTCATGTGACCAGGACACTGGATGAATGGACGAGGGATATCTTTAAAAGTAAATGCTGCTTGTTACTTGGGATAAAAATAGAAATAAACTTAAACTTCATCCATTAGCTTAAGATTGAAATTTTCAGCTTTCAGTATACTTGTTCACTTAATAATTTTACAAGTACATGATATTCACTGTTTCTCTATTTGAACTATAACATATAATTCTGAATTTAAAACTTAACACATAAATAACACATTCTATTGATCAAGAGTCTTGTTCAAAATACCTTTTGATTTGTTTCTTGAGTTATCTACTATCGTGGCAGTTTTCCTTCAGTTTTCCGTATCTCTAAAAAGACAATGACGGACAGTTATATATCAGCATTGTGCGAAGGAACTATTTGCGTTATTACTTACGTGAACAACGATTCTGATAATTTTACCTTTATGCAGAAAATTCCTGCTCAATATTTCGGCTAGACTCTGGCCCAAGAGTGGTACAAAGTGCCACAAATTACGTTTTTTTCTCCTGATACTAGAAAATTATTTGAGTAAGTAACACGAAAATAACAGATATTGTTATTTCGTAAATGTACAATCACATAGTGAATGGATCATTAAATTGTTCATCTTTATTTAGCTAATTGTTAGTGATCATGTTTTCAATATGGGCACAAATTACCTCTATTGCTCCAACGTGATACCTACCAGTTTTTCAAACATTTTTCAATTCCATTTATCTTAGTTGGCAGGCGCGTATCCCTAATTTCTTTTCAGAGGGATCCACCAGTTCGTTATGGGGGATATAGGATTAGTATGAAAAACAAAAGTTATTTCTATGCTACTGTGTAGTAATATTTTGATTATATATTACATTATTATATTATATATTATATAAGTATTCCTGAAACGAAAGGCAACACTCGGGTTCAGGAACAAAAAGCGAGAATATCTGACGCAAAAGATTCAGGAGATAGAGGAAAACGGGAAGACAAATAACATACTTGATCTATACAAAGGGGAAAACTCGTTAAGAAAAGGTTACCAGCCGAGGTTAGGAATGGTTAGAAATGAACGTGGAGATCTTCAGGCTGATCCGACTAAAACTGTCGATGTGTGGAAAAGTTATTTCGACAAACTTCTTAATGTACACAACGGAGAACAAATAGAGGAATTCGAAATCCTTACCGCAGAACCGTGGATTCCCGAACCTAGCGAGATCGAGATCGAAATGTCGGTAAAGAAATTGAAAATTTTCAAATCACCAGGAATAGGCAATATTCCAGCCGAATTAATTAAAGCAGGAGGAGCGGCACTAATCAAGGAACTACATAAATTGATAAGTGCAATATGGAGAAAGGAGGAGCTTCCAAAGGAATGGAAAACCTCAATAATAGTTCCGATTTACAAAAAAGGCGATAAATCTGACTAATAATTACCGCGGAATCTCGTTACTTCCAATCTGTTACAAGGTATTAAGTAATATTCTGTTAACACGCCTAAGTGTATACATAGATGAAATAATTGGAGATCACCAATGTGGATTTAGAAGATACAGATCCACGTTGGAACAGATTTTCACCTTGAGACAAATTTTGGAGAAGAAATGGGAATACAATGGGACGGTTCATCAGCTATTCATTGATTTTAAGAAAGCATATGGTTCTATCAAAAGGGAAAAGTTATACAGTATCCTGATACGATTTGAAATTCCGAAAAAATTGGTTCAACTAGTGAAGATGTGTCTCAGCGACCCCATAAGCAGAGTACGGATAGGTATGTCAGATAGTTTCAAGATTCGCAAAGGATTGAAACAAGGCGATGTCTTGTCAGCACTATTGTTTAATTTTGCGTTAGAATATGCGATTTTAAAAATTAATGGGGACAAAAAGGGGCTATCATTGAATGGTTTGAATCAACTGTTTGTATACGCGGATGATGTATTTAATAGGGAACGATATAGATGCACTACAAACCAACAACGATGTCTTAGTAGAAGCGTGCGATAAGACAGGTCTACAGGTAAACATAGATAAATACATGATAACAAGCCGAAACACAGGGAATGAAGGAAAAAAAAACATAAGAATTAAGGATGAGGTCATAGAGAAAGTAAAAAAAAAATAAAAAAATAGGAGCATAAAGCAAAAATGAGGTCACGGAAGAAATAAAAAGTCGCCTAGTATCGGGCAACGTATGTTTCTATTCAGTCCAAAAGATAAAACTACTTCGACCACAACTGCAAGAGTGCTGAACAGGGATTAGTAGGATTCAATTTCTCATTTCATTTCTATGATTGAACAAAACAAAACAATTTGTAGCGTATAAGTTAGCCTTCGCTACATTACTTAATACAGATATACTTATATAATTAACTAACTAACTAACTCTATGGCTTATAGAATTCACAAGTTCATCGCCGCAGTAACAAACGTTCGCCATTGGATTCTATCCTGGGCAATATCAAGCCAGTTTTCATCACGAAGACCTACTTCTAGCATCGCGATTAATATCAAGGAAATTGAAATTTAAAATATACAGAACGATTATTGTGCCGGTAATACTTTATAGTTGCGAAAGTTGGAGGTCGACCCTAGCAGATGAACATAAATTACGTGTATTTGAAAATGAGGTTTTGGGAAAGATATACGGGTCGAAACGGGACGAGATGACTGGAGAGTGGAGGAGACTGCATAATGAAGAACTTCACGGACTGTACGATTCACCAGATGTTATACAAATAATGAAATCGCGACGACTAAGGTAGGCAGGCCATGTAGCTATCCTGATTGGAAGGCCGGATGGAAGGAGGCCATTGGGAAGACCGAGACGTCGTTGGGAGGACTATATTAGAAGAGATCTTCGAGAAGTAGGTGTTCGTGATAAAAACTGGCTTGATATTGCCCAGGATAGAATCCAATGGCGAACGTTTGTTACTGCGGTGATGAACTTGCGAGTTCTATAAGCCATAGAGTTAGTTAGTTAGTTAATTATATAAGTATATCTGTATTAAGTAATGTAGCGAAGGCTTGCTTATACGCTACAAATTGTTTTGTTTTGTTCAATCATAGAAATGAAATGAGAAATTGAATCCTACTAATCCCTGTTCAGCACTCTTGCAGTTGTGGTCGAAGTAGTTTTATCTCTTGTTCCCAGGTGGTAGCTAGTGAAAGAGCAGTTCGCTCGGGAATTTTTGCCTACTCATCCAGTTCCTTGGAACTAAGGTAGGGCGGCGCCACTTCTTTCTGTCCAGCTCGCGTCTCGAGTCGTGTGATTTTTCCTCGCTACTTCGTTGACTGGTTTTGGTGGTGCAAGTATCCACTGGAATTTCTTGGGTTTTCTCAAATGGCATCTACGAGGACTACGTTTGCGTGTGTTTAAAACATCGTGTTAAATTGAATTAATATTTAGTTCTTCTATTTAGTATTTACGTGGTGTAAGATTTCGCTGGAAGTAAATTTACTTGGAATTAACATGAACGTGAGAAGGCAAATTGTTCCGATTGGAACAGTTAAAGTTTGACGTAAAATTCTTGTTGTTTGAAGCAGTTGCAATTCGGAATCGACTGTGTTTCGTGCTTTAATAACTCAGGTGAGTGTGTAAATGTAATAATCATTTTTTTCTAAATGTGAGTAAATTGAGTGAAAGAAAACTAGAATTTAAACAAAGCCTTAAGCTCCAAAGTTAGTAGACCAATTCGATCTATTAAAATAGTGGGTCTATTGGGGTAACGCGTTGAGACTAATTTTCTTCGGTTAAAGCTCTTTAGAAAGCATTGAAAATTCGACTAATCATTAGGTTCACTGTAAATCCTGTATTGAGACTAAATTAAACTCATTAGAAAAGTAAAAATAACGTGGAAAGGTTATTACTAACTGCAGTTTTGTTTAGTTATGATACTGCTTGATAATCTGAATTTAATGGTGTTGCTACTAATAGGAGGTAAAGTTTCAGCTTAAAAATATTAATTAATATAGTTCGCATATTCTTGCACTTATTAAATTAAATTCATTGTTTCCTTCAGTGTGTGATAACACTCGAGGTTTAGCTAATTCATTCTGTGAAGTCTATTGTTCAGTGCGGATAAGTTAGAACTACTAAATTTTGATAACGAGTGAATAATATGTTTTAAATTGGTTGAATTTAATTTGTAACTAGTTTGGTGGGAATGAATAATTGCTAAAATAATTAAAAAGCTTGTGATAACTATAACCTGAGGTTTTAAAAGGGAGAAATAATAATTACCTAGGAAAGAATTAATTAACGCTTATTCCTGAAATTAACAAGAGATTTGGTTATTTTAGAGGTGGTGTCGTTTGGATACTCCAGGTGAGTTTGTGTGTTGTGAAGTGGAAGGATGAATGAGAATTTCTCCCCTCCTCCATATTTCAATTAAATTAGCTTGCTCGAGAAATGGTTGAATAATCAGCTATTCATTAGTGATTTTGGTGTTTCACGTTTACGAAGTTTTTTTGTTTTGTTTTTCTTGGCGATTGATAGTAACTGATCGTGATTGTTCGAGTGCTGGCAGTTACTTAGTCTAATTTAGTTGGATTAATTTGACAGTTGAATAGGAGGGTCACCTTGCATTAAATTCAACTTTTATCTATTTGTAATAAAACTGTTATTGAGCGAATTTCCTTGCGTTCATATTCAAATTGAATCTCCCTATCCAGTTTTTGGATAATTGCAGCGAAATCGCACAGAAATTTCAGCTGGAGAAAAGCTTCCCCTGGAATAAACCAGAAGGTTTGCATTTCGGAGGAGAGGCGATATTGCAAGCCCTTTCTTTGGTTGGGCGTTGCTTTCATATTTGCTGAGAAATTATGTTTGATTTATATACATTTTTTGGTTAATTTTGGATTTTGAAAGCCGCATTATCCATCAGAAAACGCAAGCACCGTTACAGTGAAAAAGAGATTTTAAAATTTATTTACACACTTCTGTGAGTAATATTGTGGCTACATACCCGTATTAATGCAAAAGAGACTTTCAATTTTAAATAGTTCAATTTGTCCTTTTAACTATTCTAAATTCCGGTCAGTCCAAAAGCAATTATTAATTAATGTAAGATAAAAATACAGTGGCACAAAGTGCCACCCTTCGTTCAACACGAAACGCATTATGGCCTGGATCTGTTATGGTTAAGCCATCAATTGCGGTTCCTACGTAAACAGAGAAACAGAAGGCAGAAAGTACGTGAAGAAAGAAATACGTAGATTGCCTAATGTAAAGCCTCTATATTGTGATTTAAATAAATGAAGTGAATAGCTCTGCCATTATTGTGATATATAACAGGAATACCTAATAGAGTAAAGTACGTATAATGTGTGAAATTGGTGGTTAGTGTGAAATAATTCTGTAAGAAAAAAGGTGTTCTTATACATGCCACTAATTTTATTTAGTTCCTATTAATTTTTATAACTTTCTATGTTAAAGAGGAAATGTGACTTAAATTATCTCAAGGGATGAAAAAGGTGTGTATGGTTGATAACATAACGAAAGATGTGAGAAATATTAAAAAAAGGTGTGCATGGTTGATGACATAACGAAAGTTGTGAGAAATATTGAAATTATATAAAGTCATATGCGTGTTCGGAATCATTTTCTATTTAAATGATTTTTAACTTAGAAGTATAAGAGTCTGAAAGAAGTTAGTAATCTTTGTTCAGAATACATCTATCAGTATTGAAAGATGGACTTCGACTGGCAATGCAGCAAGTCGTACAGATAGTTCTTTTTTTAAACTAATCTATCTACCTTTCTATTATAGCACTAGAGGTTAATTAAATTTTTTTTCACATCGACATAGAAAATAGCTGTATTGTAGAATCCTATTGCAGAATTGGGATAATTCAGCAAAATAAAAATGAAAACATTAAATCAAGCAAAGAGCAGAAGAGGAGATGACAATCAATACATAAATTTACCAACTTGTTCTGATTTCTTACCAAGTTTGAAGGAAGTTTTCGCATCTATTCGGTATCGGCATCGTAGCTCCCTAAACAGTGGAAATTTTATTTATAATTTTTGAAAGTGTGAATTTCACACGGATAGCGTGAAATCTTCGGGTGTGTACTAGATTTCCTGTAAATGTGATTCCACTTATATTGGTATTACCAAGAGGAATCCAACAATTAGGGTCATGGGATATGAAAGAAATGTTAAAACAGGATACCCGACCTGAGGTTTCTGCAAACATTTAAGTGAAACGAATCACCACATTGCATCTTCCCATGGGCCATATAAAACAGAATAACAAATCGATAGACATCCTTGCTCCATTATGAGTCGTAGTCTATCATTAATACAGATAGAGGTATTCTGAGTAATTCTCAATAAAGCTTGGTTCTCGTTTTCAGACTCCTTAACAATTCTAATCAAAACTTAAGTAATGAAGGAAAATTTCGAACACATTCAACTTCAACTTCTTTACTTTCAATATTTTACTATATTTTCCTCCATACCTATTTCTTTCTTCCCTTTACGCCATTTCAGTTTCATTATCTCATTTACGTTTGACATTATAAACTCATTTAATACGAATAAAAAAATAGTACGATGTGTAAAAACACATAATTATTGTAAACTTCTGGACAAATAAACCTATACAGTCGTTCACAGAGTAAATGCAAATTGTAAGCTTTCAGCTACCCTCGGTAAAGCCATTTCAAAGGTCTGAAAACTAGCTTCAAGAACGAACTGCTAATAAAGATAAAAGCAATGCAGTTCCGAAAAGTACACAGTAAAAGGACAAGAGTAGAAAATAGAAATAATGAAGAGTGTAGATAATTTAATACAATCTAACATTATTACGACAGAAGCTTCAAAACCACACAAAACTCTAGTTTCGAAGATATGATAAGTAATAGAACCTGACCACTATTACATCAATAGAAGGGTTCCAGTGCAGACATTTGAGTAGGTGCATGAGCGGCGATTGCAAGTCAGAAGTGAGGGGGCAAGTTAGCCTTTGAATATTTGTAGCAGTGTAAAATATGTATGATCTTCTAGTGGAGTTTTCAAAAGTGAGATTGCATAAACAACAGGATATTACTGTACACATTTATAATAAACGGGGCCCGATAATTTTTTAATTAAGATTCCTTTTATTTGTTGAAATGTGTTCATACGTGGGCGAACTGAGCGATTTTCATCAGTTTTGGGCCGTTTGTTCTCATTTTTTTTTCATATTTTGGCCCATTTTATACTTAAATATACATTTTAGTGCATTTTCTCGCCTCATACATGTTTTACCAAATATTTAACAACTAATTTCGTGTATAATGATTTCAAGCAAATATATAAATTTTAAAGTAATACTGACTGAATTTAACGTTTTCCGCAATTTGTTGCATTTTCTACGTTTAAACTTCAGAATACTTTTTTTTCAAATTTCTATGTAATTTTAATATATACAAATAAATCCTCGCCGTTGTATTTTTTAAATTATTTGTGTATCGAAGTTTAAATTTATTTATGGTGATAACATCGTGTGATGCAGAAAGAAGTTTCTCGCGTTATAAACTTAAATTTTTAACGGACAAGAGGCATTCCTTTCTGTTTGAAAATCAGAAAATGCAGAGTGCTCTACATTGTAATGTCATGAAGAGGTGCTCGCCTTGTAATTGGAAGGACCCGGGTTCAATGCTGGTGTAAAATTGCGAATGTCCGGTGTAAAATGGCAGAAATTAGGTGGTATCTGGAAATCTTTAAATAAATGAAACTATATGCTTACAAGTAGCAGTAACAGTACATTCTTGTTTCAGTTTTTCGTGTAACGTATATGCACACACTAAAAAGCATTATTTGTAACATATTCCAAAACTTCCAAATTTGATGTAGGAGCTACTTTCGGTTTCTCTCACCAAATAGCATGTGAATATAAATAGTTTAACTGCACTGTCTTTTGTATAACACTAATTGCAGTACGTAGTGTATTGTTTTGTGAAATTATTAGTTTTTAAATGTAGATTGTTACTTTTTGTTTATATTAAACACATAATTTAAGCACTTTTTCTTACATTTTTGAACACATAATTATGATAAAAATTAAGCACATGACTATCCGGGCACTAATTTAATAAACTATATTTTGATTTTTATCATGTGTTATTGTCAAATAAACAATGTTATTAACTTAAAGTAACTACAGTATATATAGAAAACACGATTCTGACAGAAGAAATTAATGTAGTTGTGCATGGACAGCTGCTCATAATTATACATTTAACAAGAAACGGGGCACACAAACATATTTATAAACAAATAAATTTGTAAATAGTCATTATCATATTTATATATTGTAGAATCTTATTGAAGACGATACTAAACAATTTCCTTCCTTACACAAATGACCTCTATATAGTAACATGTTGTAAATGCACCGATACGCTAGTCACCGCAGCTACCGAAAATCGAATCCGGGCCTCCAGTTGCATGCCAAGTGACCGATTTCTTATCATTAAATTATGTCGCAACTACTGTGCGTATTTGATATTCCCCTGACCTCAGCTGAACCATTCAATCATTGCTGATATATAATGACAAATCACTCAACTCTAAGATGATTTTAATTGAGGAATACTCCTGGAATTCCAGGACAAAGGAATATCCAATATGTAAGAGAAAACAGTTGTTGCGGCGACAGTTCAATGGCAGACAACCGCTGGCATGCAACGTGCAACTGGAGGACCCGGCTTCGATTCCCGGTCGCTCCATTGACCTACTTTTCTTTCTGCATTTTTATTAACCAATAGTTTGTTTTACAAAATCTGTATTGAAACAGAATGTGAATGCTCAGCTTATAAATAGTATGCTTAACACACCAGACATAAGCATTATTTTTTCCTCCGTCACACAGGCAAATGCTTGGAATGGTCCCTTTCAATTCGGTCCTGACCGACTCTTCGTCACATCCTTTTCCGTACCCTATTCCGAATTAAGCCAAAGATGTCTAAAGGCCATAAATAACAATTCACGTTCAACAAATGGCCAGTAATAAATGCCAACTTTCTCACTTACGAACTTTACTTTGTGACAGCTTGTAGAATTATGCAATTACTGGAACTAAACAAGCGTAAAAAGAATAATTTTGTAACATCTAATAACCGATAAAAAAATGACATAAACTCTTAATAAGTTTTTTTTTCTAGTATGGACAGTGGGTGACAAATTACTCGAGAATCAGGGATCGATTCCCCTTTTCCTTTTACGCTTTTCAATGCGCAATTTCTGTATCCTAATTTCACTAGTCGAATGGTCGGAAAAATTGGAGGAGCAACTTCCCCCCCTCGCCCCCCTACTAATCGCCGCCCATAAGTGGGTGAACGGTTAAGTCACAAGCTCCTGAACCAAAGGTTGTTGTTTCAAATCATTGTTAGGAACTATTTCTTCTTATTAACATTTTTGTGCGTTGTAAACAACAGATAGTAGTACCATCCATACGAGAAAATGAGTAAGAAATTAATGTTTTTCAATTAGAAAAGTTCGACTATAAAAACGGGAATGTATATTAATATAGAAACAGTAGAAATACATTTATCTAGGAGGAATATAATTGTGCGAATTATCTAATATTGTAACCAAAAGCACTGTCTAGTTACACCACTAGATCATTCGCAAACCTTCAGTGCTTTCCCTTCCAGAGGAATACATTTCTTTACGCCTGCTGAAAAATTTGTCCCAATGCGCATGTACTCTTTTTGAAGTAAGCTTCTCACATATAATATACAGTGAGAAGAGTTGATAATTAAGTATATGCAAAGCATAGATAATCTACATAGAAACAATATCGAATGCAAATGAGATAAGCAAAAGGTGACATTCAAGCTCAGAAGCGGTCGTTAATGGTCCAACATATTATACTCTGCAACAACAGTAATTTCGAACAACAGCTGTTCTGATGTAGTAATTTAACTCTGTGCATTAATTAAAAGTCGATCGATATTTTTATATTATATATCGATTGACCTTAATAATAATAATAATAATAATAATAATAATAATAATAATAATAATAATA
>JAGDQP010001301.1:98931-110164 GCA_022664845.1 Lepisma saccharinum | reverse complement strand
TAATAATAATAATAATAATAATAATAATAATAATAATAATAATAATATAAAATTCGCCTAAATTTTACACTCTTAATATATTACACAAGACTCAAGTCAGAAATAAATTTGTTAAATGTGAAGAAATCATTTATTACTAAAAGAACGCAAGCAGACACGCATGTTTTCCCTCCTATATTAGATCAAAATTTATATTAATTATTTTCAAGCTTCATTGTCCAGTTAAATCTCATAAAACAAATCATATTGACAGAAAATCTAAAACCTCTGACCTGAAAGAAAACTTAATTGTATGGGAAAAGCATATTTAACCATAAATCACAATTTACAAATTCAAACTCTAGAACAAGTAAGACATTAGAATGAAATTTGTTTACATAAACCGCTCAATAAAAAAATAATAGCATGGAAATGAAAACGCCGATTCCATTCAAAGTTCCTTCAATAGAAACATGCAAGTGAAATAACTGTCATCTTTATAGAAAAAAGCCATGGAAATGGAAATATAATGAACATCTCACTTATATGCAGAATAATAATTATTGTAACATTAAAACTACAGAAAATATTAATATTTATGTTTTTCTCGTGTCTGAAAAGAGTTTATTTCCTGTTCCACTTAAGGAAATAAGAAATGTAACCATTTAGACAACATTATATACTTTTTTAGAGTAAATATTTAGATTTGTTGTAAAAATTAGTCCGAAAAATATTATCTAATCCTTATAAAAATAGTAGGTAATTACTCAATACAGAACATTTAATCAATATTTTCCTTAACTCTTTGGCTATCAGTAAACAGCCATTATTAATTTTCTCTTTCGTTTGTGCAGCAGCGACATGTTAAATTGATTCAATAAAATAATTTCTGAATATTCTTGTTCATTCTTTCTCTCACAGAGATAATATAAAATGATTGTGTATATTTTTAAGACGCTCTAAGGCTATAAGTAATATAATCTTTATTGAAGTGCTATGAACAGTAGGTAATACCTACCCAATATAACACTAAGTCTAATGAGGGTACATTAAAATAGTACGAAAAATGAGATAAATGAAGACAAAAGAAAGAAAAGAAAATCATGTATAAAAATCAAGAGTATCCTTTATGATTATAAACTCTTGAATTCATAATAAGCTCTTTTGTTAGCTATCATATTACAGTATGAGTACAAAAGAACATATTAAACTGTTACAATTTTAACTAGAAATCAATTACAATTACAAAACGCATTCTTTCCAAAAAAAAGAGTTAATTTATAATATCTCATTGTAGCTTCTAATCAGGCGTTTGAGAATGAAAGAGCCTTTTACAGTGGTTGTAAGATAATAAAACTTCCTTGTGTTTTACAAAGGTACACTGAATCTTAAGCTTTCTATAAAATAAGTACTTTGTATTTTATTATCTAGGATCTTCCCAATAATTTTTTTCTCAAAATTTTCTCTCCTTAATTCAAGAGTTTCCAAGTTAAATGTCTCCCACCAGTAATTATAATCATAATTAAAATAAGATAAATTAAATTTATAACATAGTATTCTAATAAACATTTTCTGTACCGATTCTATTTTGTTCTTTGAAGTTTTAGTTAGGGCATTCCAAACTAGAGTGTGTAATATTCTAATTTTGGTCTCACTACATTTTTTTACAATTTAATATAAGCATCCGTATTAGTAAACCTATTCTATTGATTATAAATGAACCCTATCATTTTTCTGGCATCACTTGTCTTGCTATCTATATATTTATTAAAAGTAAGACTTGCATCAGAGATTACACCCAGGTTTTTGATCGTGTTAGTTTTCTTTATCTTTACATTATTAATCACATACTCACTAACATAATATTGCACTTTATTAGTATAATTTACAAATTTCGTTTTCAGCACATTTATACCAATTCTATTCCTTGTACACCAATTGAGATCTTAATAATAATAATATAACGGTAGTGGCAATAATCTTGATTATCGAATTGTTCGTTAATTATTTAGAACTTGTTGTTGTAATACTGTATTACATGTTAGGTAATACTTTTTGGAATCAACTTTTATAACAGACTTAAATACTGATTCCACGAAAATCAATATATTTATCAAAATAATAAATGTGTTACTCCGTTAAGTGGCACAAAAACTACTCTTTTCAGACGCAAGCAGAACAAATTTTAACATTTGATGCAGTTTTTATCTTACAATTATTCTTCATGTAGGTGAGATGTTCATTTTGTTTTCAATGTAGTTGACATGTTTTAAATGAACGAACTTGTAGTGAAATAGCGTTAATGAGAATAATGTTAGATTTGTATTATAATACATCAAATATTACAAAGCACATAACTTAACTCAGAAACTATGAAAAAACATGGTTTCAATTGTTATCTAGGATATTAACTTGAAGAACTGTAATAACGAAGAATATGAATGGATGTTTGAATTGTTATTGAAATGATTGAAATGATACTGTTGCAGAGTATTATATGTTGGATCGCACGTATTTTCGGTCTCAAATCCGATGGAGATCCAGTGAGAATAGTGGTTCGAAGTCCATTTTAACAGAAGCTATCGGATTTGACGTTCTTTTTTTTAAAAGCTCGTTTAGGACGTTAATATCAATTCAACAAACACATTTCGGAAGTAAAAGCATGTCCCGGTTTGTTGACTTCGGTATACATATTCAAACGGTCAAAGAGAGGGAAACATATTAAGTGGAAACTCGGTACAAGTGCAGCAGAAGGAAAGGGACCGAACGAATTTCTGATATAATATTTAACGAAGGTCTGATAATTAAGCGAACAATCAA
Organism: Lepisma saccharinum; assembly: GCA_022664845.1. Lineage (NCBI taxonomy): Eukaryota > Metazoa > Arthropoda > Insecta > Zygentoma > Lepismatidae > Lepisma > Lepisma saccharinum. The sequence goes on along the minus strand of JAGDQP010001301.1, from coordinate 107,365 downwards.
TAATTCTTTAAAGCAGAAATTCTTTATAAGATATCCTTCGCAGTGAGTCACATGTTATCCAAGATGGCCAACATCACCACTGAAAAAACATAAGTTATAAAATACTTAGTTCATTTCAAATTTTAGTGACAATGTCCTGGAATATCACATCAGAGAAAAGGGGTTTAAGAATATGAAGGACAGACTCTTTATCCTACGTTCTAGTGGGACATTCGATTGATGAGAATGAGGCAATTTCTATCAAAGCCTGCACCATATTTGGAGGGGCTATGTTAAAAATTTACACCACTTCTTTACTGCATATCTAAAAGCAGTACTTTAGTCAATATCTACAGCAGCTGGCTTAAAAAAACTATTTGGCTATCGTTACAAACAATGATACATGGAAAACTGAATTTCATATCAGTTATCAGTTCTTAACCCAGCATCGCATAGCGGTACAGTTGGTGAAGAATACATCCACTTGGTATTATGATGAGAAGTGGATGTTATGTGATTACCTAGAATGTTCCCAAAGATAGTTGTCATTCAATGAGGTGATATCACTCCATCTCCAAATTACAGTACTCACTATTGCTTCTCATTACAATTAAATTTTCATTGCTATTAGGAGAAAATTTGCAGTACTATCAAAACGTATTAAATAGCATAGATTCCTACAACTTTACCTTTCTGTTATTATCTTTTGAATTAATAATTATGTAATTAAATTATTTGTGAAGAATTACATTATTTGATAATAAAACTTCCAGCTTTAAATTCATTAAGAGAAGACTTTACAGTCAAAGAAGTATGTTTTTGTTCCCTTCCAATATAAAATGTAAAGTGATTAGTTACTAAACAATTACAAAATGACCCTGTTAATTAAATGCTTTGCACACTTACGAATAAATTTCTTTCCCACATATCTGTTAAAAGTGTCATGCGTTATTAAAGCCCTGGATCTCTAAAAGCATAACTACTACAAGTAAACAGCTTGACGAATACATTAGTAATGATCACAGAGGACTACTCCCTTATTATAAATTAGGAAATACACCAGAAAAGCATTTTAGTAAATAATTAAGCAGAGCTGATAGCAAAATATTTTTCTGAGAGAATATAGATAACAGAGAAACAGGTAAATATGCTTAAGTATATTCCCCAGAAAAAGATAGAAATTCATTTACATGATAAGAAGCAAAACCAACTACTAGCATGCAATTGTAAAATAATCTAATTATTACTATAGTACTATTGTGATAAACATGGATTGCCTAGGCTCATATTGTAATAAAATGATCACGCTTCTTCATTGTATCTCATTTCTTTTTAACAGAAAAGATTATATCTCAAGGACTCGTTCATGGACTTAGCAAATCCAAGAATTAAAAGGTCCACAGCAACTGATGAACTTTCAGAACTTATTACGAAAAAGAACACACATATTAATGATGTTTCCTTAGATAATAACTACATCTAAACACAGGTACCACAGTATTTTTAATAAATCATGACCAAGGGCTTTTTTTCTAATATAATATTCAGCAATCAAACCTTTAAATAAAATGTAATTCAAAGCCAACGGTAATACCCATAAATCTGTGTCTTCCCTCCAAAATTTGAAACTATTTGGGAACATAATATGAAATAAACTTCAAGTGTATTTAGGGAATAGTAGCATTTTCTTTCAGTTCACATCATGGACTTAACACAAAAAATCCATAGGAATGGTTGTATATTCCTTCATAAATAAAATTATCCAAAATATTTGTAATAAAATGAAATGATAAACGTTTTCTGTATCTTAGCTAAAGCTTTCAACTGTGTAGTTTGTGAAATACTATTTAAGTTATAGATTCCTATATATCGTGAAACTAATTTGAATCGTATCTGTCGAACCAAACTCATTTAGCAGCAATACTTGACGCAGAACAATCGCCGTCACATAATCACAACATAAAAATCCAAACACACCCCTGTTAAGCGAAAGAGTCGACCACAAGATTCAGTTTTTTTGACCTGTACTGTTTCTTCTACACATAAACCACGTATTCTTAATTATTGACTTAAGATCTTTGTTTTCTGAAAGGAAAAGGTTGATGTTAGATACCTCTGGCACTGAGCCTTCCTGATGTCAAATGAGCTCAATTCAAAAAACAATGGTAGTATAATGGAGACTCAAGATATTTAATAAAGCTTACTTTTTCTTGTTTAAGCATAAATACCTATATGTACGTGTAATATTAGTGCAGAGGAAACAGCGTACAACGTATTGATTTATCCTCTTTACTTGCCTGAAGTATCGGGAAATATTCTCCAAGTTATTTATTAAATTTTTATAAATGATGGGAATTCGCTTTCACGTAAATAATTCGTTTTTTTTTCCACAGGACCACATTTTCTATTTTTCCTTTATTATCATCTATCTTACCATATTTTCTTTAATTATTTTACTTTCGACATATATATATATATATATCCTTTTGTGTATGTCCTAGAATATGACGCTGGTTCAGCATTGAAATCGATCAGGGTAAAATAATCCAATGATTCAAACCTGAAGACCGTTAAATTACATTAGGAGTACATGCTGTTATTGAAATACGGTCCCCATACGATAAGTGAAACTATTTTTATTAAAATTTCTCGAATTTGAATAAAATTCTCCATAGCAATTCTCCAGACATTCCTACGTAACATCCCACCAGATAACCGCCACAACACAAAATCAGATATCAGATTTCGATTTACTAATGTGAAAATAGATAGATATAAGAGACGTTTACTAACTGACATTTGTTTCAGTATTCTCCGTTTACTTCAAGTTTTAGAATTTGTAACAAAGCTTGGTAAACCAATCATGTTACTCTCATAAATAATGTAATATATATTAATTTTTTAAAATTTAATTATTAATTATATTTTGTATAGGTAATGATCTGGCCAGATCCGTATTTAGTGTACATATAAATTGGTTGTACATTGAAATGTGTGTATGTAACCTTTTATTGATTATTGTCATTTACATGTTTGTTAATTTCTGTATTGTGTTTGTACTTGTATTTTTATTCCATGTATTTTATATGCTTTCTATTCTTTTAGCTTTAGTTTCAAAAAACGAGGGAACTTGGTCGCTGTGTACTGAACTCAGAAGCGCGGTAAGAAAGTGTGGGAAGCTTCAGCCAATCCGGGACGACTTTTTAAATTTGGTCCAAGCTCTCGTTGTTGAAACAAAAGGGGGTAGGAACCGTATATAATGGGAGCGCGTCTCGCGGAGAGGACACGTATGAACTGACTGACCACTGCATCACTTCGAGGCCTCGCAGATACGATGATCAGGGGTAAGCTCCTAGGTTCCTTTTGGACTTGTATTTTTATATCTTTGAAATTTCAAGAGAGCAAGTAAATAAGTTCAGTACACAGGTTTCACTTCTACTTTCCAAGCTATCACATTAAAATGATCCTTCAAATATGAATTCGATTTTTTTTTGGAAGTCAGAGGGACGTGATACTCTGGTTCCATTCGTAACGCGAATAAGCTAGGGACTTATAAATCTGGACCCTTGGAAGGGGAAGAGAGAGCAGAACCTCTCTCGTCAGTACCTTTATTTGAATTAAATAAAGTCCTCATGGGAGGGACACGGCAGCGGCCGTTTGCTAAAAATGTGTATTTTCCATGCAAGGCGCACAATAACTTACGTAAAATCAAGTTTTGCTCAAGTAACTGAATCTGCCTCTACGGCGGAATTGCTACCGGAAATACAAATTAGGCCAGATCCCTATTCATGAGTGTGGATGTATGTGAGAAGATGTGTGGAACCTTGTATCAATTAATTAGAGAATCACGTATGAAAAGCTCAGGCTTGTCGTGAGGTCTCGTTTTTCTCTCCCTCTCTAAAAATGCTGCTTTTTTCGCTATACGCGAGAAGGCAAGAGTCGTTGCAAGCCGTCATTGTCAAGGGAACAAGTTTTAAATATCTGTTAAAGAATTGGATAGATTAATTTTACTCCACATGGAAGGGAGAATGGCATGGAAGTCAAGGTTGAGTTTTCTTTGAAGTGCAACCGCCTTTGAGATAGGGAATAGAGCCGAAGACTTACAGGCGAAGTCTGTACCCCGCGCTTGTTTGAGTTTTTTATTGTTCCCGAGAAATATTATCATTTTTGACTCCCAGAGCGTAAATTGAGTGTGTGCTGAATTCCCGCCAAAATTTTAAGTATTTCTTTCTATAAGTAAAGATAGGGGGGAATATTAGAGAAATATAAAAAAAAAAATAGAGAAGCTCGAATTTCCTGTCAAATAAAGTAAACGCTTCCAAGTTCTATTTATGTATTTTCTTTCTGCCTTTAAGATACCAGGTATAGAAAAGGGTTCACAGAGAAAAAATTTATCTGGATGTTACATGACGTAAGTGTGGAGATTCAAGCCGTTAGGTATCTGCGAATAATTAACATCGGTTTTTTTTTATTTCTATTCTCCTTATATAAGGAGTGGCGCTCCCACACCGGCTGTAAGATAGAGAACGTATATGTAACAAATTTGTATTCCAGTTCTTTTATTTCTACTATCTGGAGTTTAATGTTTGTGAATCCATGCTAATTTAAGTATCTTCCTTCAAGTCAGAGCCTTTAAAAAAAAAACTTTTGCATTTGCTGGTCACTCATGAAGATAAACATCCGGAAACACAACTCATTTCCCAGGATATGTTAGGGTTATGTTAATATAAACAAATAAAATAAAATATTTGTAATATGTTTAGAGTGAAAAATACACTACTGAAAGTATTTGTTAATTAGCAATATTTTAAAGAATTTGTATATTTTGTAAACAATGTCATGCAGATGAAAATTTCAAACACCTTTCCTTATTACTTAAGCATATTAAACTTACATGCGAGAGTAGTATTTTCATTACCAAGAGTACTTTATTATAAAAGAAACCCAAACTCAGAGAAGAAATCAAGAAGACGACATATATACATATTTATATTTTAATTTATAGAGCGTAATTTCTTAATTCCAGTTGCCCCGATAAGCACCTTTTTCACAGTAAGGAAAAGGAGGAGGAGGACTCCACTCTTGGGTATGCAGGCATGTTAACACAGCTCTTCCCACCACCCGGTACCCCATTCGGCAAGTGAAGATGCAATATTGGCCAGGGAAAGTCTTCCCCGTTGAACAAGATGGCGGCAATATCTTCCCATGCTGTGGTGGTGGCAGGCGAGGGCAAGCAAGGGCTGCAAAAATCAAGCAGAATTATTAGTTATTTTCATTCAAAAAAGCTTAAACCATTCCGGAAATTCTGTAATGAATGCTACTGTATTGTTTGGAAGGCCACAATATTATTATTATTATTATAGTAAATTCCACACTTGAAACAGATACAAGTATAGGCTGTACATCAACTGGAAAAAGACATAAAATTAGATTACAAAAGAAATAACAAGCAATGTATTTTTCTATTGAATATTTAGAATCAATTAAACATTTAATTGAAAATAAGAAACCACACCTCTTAATAAATTATAGAAGTCACTTCCACACAGCTACAGCCTGAAATAATCATGGTCTTAAACTGATTTTTTTGTTGTTTTCAAGTTATTTGTTAATTTTTATCACAAATTTACTAAATACTAACGCAACAGATGTTAAGTTTCCACTAATTCGTTCAAAAAATGGTCATCATTTATCGCGTAAGGATTTCATGTAACTAGTTAAAAAATTTTGCTCCACAAAAAGTGTTTTATTCATTTTTTTCCCCAAATATTGAAGGATTTATATAGATTTTATTATATTATTTCCCTATTAGACAGGAGTTCATCTTGTAGGTAACCAGATATAAATACCGTACTACAATAATATCCATATACAGGTATGTATTTAATCTGTTATGGTGATGTGTGGAAATAATGCAAAAGTTATATTATTAATAAACTTTATCCTTACTTTAACAAGATTATATCATAATTTTGATTTCACTATAATTCCTGCGAATCATCGAAACCAACAATGTTATTTGTAGCTATTAATTTTTATATGATAACATGGTATGAGCTCTTCCAATATATAATATAGGTACTGACATCCTGGGTTGAAAAGATTAAAGTATTACAATGAACTGAATAAATAAATAACTAAATTACTTTTTGTAAAGTGTCCTTCTTTTGCTGGGTCTGGTTTTATTGGGATATATATAACTTTAATAATGTATTCAGTTGTCTAAAATGCAAACATGACTAACTCTCCTGTACACTCACTATTCTCTAAGCGCTAAATATAAATACATTACACTTTCAATTTCAGGCAGATGGTTATTACCCGTTATTAATCTCTGATTACTAGATTTATGCTCTACTTACGCACACAAGTTGCATCAGTTCCTTTCCACCGACCGTTATGTTCACATGTTCTTGTATGTGAACCGTCCAACTTAAATCCTTTGTGGCATCGCACGTGACATTCTACTCCTGGAGGATACGTATCTGCTGCTGCATGTCCTGGACATCTTATCTGCCCATTTTCTGGTGGCATCAAGACTGCACATCTAGCTGATGCTTCTATAATATAAAGAAAAATACAAACACACATACAAGGAATCTTCATTAGTGACAAAGGAGTAATCAGAAAACCAAAATATTATTTCGTTCCCTACTTGATTTGCTTCATATCTCCCTCCCTTACTTCCAAATAATTATATAAATAAATTTCTCCTATATACATACGCTACTTTTGTTGATATAATGTCCATTACTGAAATGGCCTAATTACTTTCCCCGGAACCGGACAAAACACTATTTATTTCTATGTATGTAAGCACCTGTATCTTGAACACCCCTTAATTTTGAATCTTGGATGCACATTTGAGTTAAAGATAGACACTTTGAATGAAAAAATCATGAAAAGCAGTGAATCAACTATTAAGTTATGCTCCGATGGCTCAAGGGATGAGGTGTCTGGAATTCAGAGAAGTGGTGAAGCTGAGTGATTGTCTATTTTACTTCCACGTTGTGATTTCTTGTTATCAGGCCAATTGTGTTCTTCAGTTTTGCATTTTAAATTGAGTGAACGCAAAATTAACGAAATGTTTTTAGAACAAACGAAGCTTGCAATCACCTGAATAATGGTGAAAATTGAAGAAAACTGGCAGAAGAATTTCACGTTTCAAAGTGCACTGTCCAATATCTATAAAAGCTAAGGTGTTATTGTAGAGACGTGGCAACAGAACTTAAATGCTCCAAGAAAACGAAAGCGTGCAACTCCACACGACGAAATTAATGATAAAGCGCTTGACATTTTATTTTCATCTGTGTTGTGGAAAAAAGGCGGAGCAGTGTTTAAAGAAAACGCGAAAAACATAGCAAGTACCACGAATGATAGTTATGTTTGGCCAGTAGTGGCTGGTTAGATCGATTTCATAAACAATATGCAATCACTTTTAATGTTATGTGTGTACATTCTGCTTCCTGTGAGTTTCAAGCTAAGAAGACTGGAAACGTAAGCTAGAAGGTCGTACAGAAGAATGCAAAAGAAACAAGTTTAAACCCATAATACCTTTTCTACAGACAACTGTAAACGTGAACTTCAGTGGGAAAGGTAACACATGGAATGGTTAAAAGAAATCAAAAGAAACAATTGCGATTTTCTTGCGTTGTATAGTGCTAATGGCGAAGAATTTAAACCACTTGTTGAGAACGCAGCAAATTCTCATATTTTTTAAAAGAAATAATATGGCTGTAGGTTAACTTCCATTTTTTTTTATGTCTTAATTCGAGAGTTTGGAGGACATCGAATATTTTTGGAACACTTGCAGGAAATTAGTATCCAAATTAAATGTTCTTCTGTTTGTTGACAATGCTACACGTATAGATTTGTATGAAAGGACTTAATCAGAACCAGTAATATTTTAATACGTAGAGATATTTCAATGCAAATGCTATGGATATAGCTGGACACCCGTCGATTTGGGAATTCTCGAAGGAATCACACGTGTCTAATTAAGAGGAGTTACACTGTATTTCTTTATTATTATGTTCTCCATGTTTCTGATTCTTCGAATAGCTACTACTGTTTAGCAAACTTTATGTATAAAAAATATTACGTGTATTTTTTATGTTCTCTGATCAGACTTCATACATAGATCAACTATAACTGAGAACAAGAAGCTTAAAATTTCAACACTTTCGAATAAAAAAGAAAGGATAAGAATCTACAAAGCTTTCCAGCTATTGCATCGAAAACGGAAATTTTGGGTCTCTTGAAAATTAATTTTCTTGTTAACTCGCTGAAAACTTGGTAAAATTTGGTACATAAATCAAGTTATCCCGAGCCTTATGTATCACAGGTATGTACTACATAGACGAATAAATGTCTATTCTATTCTACACCGGTAAACACCTTTTTCAAAGTGTTGACCACTTTACACACACACACAGATATATATATATATATATAT